>CM075859.1:84740801-84875801 GCA_037975125.1 Latrodectus hesperus | reverse complement strand
GATGAAAAAAAACCCCTAATCACCTTTGCTCTCATTGATTTCCTATTACTATTATAGTATTTCAGGAAATAAAAGAAATTCTTCTGTTTGCATGAAGTGATCTTTAGATAATACTCGTATACCATCTAAATATATTCTCAAGCCTTCGTAACAAATTAGTGACGTGGTTTCACAATCTTCTCAAGAATAGAGATTTTTCCTGACACCTCTCTATTGTAGAGTCAAGAGTGGATGTACTCCTAATCCGTTCTTGCCGATCTTCTTCTGGCCTGGTGCAAAATGAAATAGTCGCCCTTTCCTTTCTTTCACTTGGCTGCGCTAAGAATGTTGGCTTTAAATGCAAGAGGTTTCTCATTCAGGGGTATTTTACTGAAAAATTTATTCCAAGTGTGAATATTTTAAGAGGAATTCCTTCTCCAGTGGAATCATGGCTATTTCTCATACAGATTGTGATGAAAGATTTTAGCTTAAAATAAAGTTTCAAGAATCAATAAAACTAGTAAATTATGAATGATATATATATATATATATATATATATATATATATATATATATATATATATATATATATATAACTAGTTTTAAAGGTTAGTACTATTACCTTTAAAACTAGTATATTATAAATCACCTTTTAAATGAATTAAAATAAAAATTTATTTATTTCTGAAAAATTAAAACTATAAAATTTAATTAATTTTAATCCTATAAATATTTGTTTGTCTATGTATATTCTCGTATTTTATTACTGGGTTCTTAATGTGCTAGTCTAAATTTTTAGCTATTTTATGAATTTTTTAAAACATAGAAGTGAGTTGAATGATAGATAAAAAAACTTTCCCTTTCTACGAAAACAAATTTTCTTTTGAAATAATTTTGAACTAAAAAGATGCTCTAAATGGTGAAAAATTATCTTAAATTACCCTTCAAGGAATGAAAACATTTTATTGAAAGAAAATTTATTTGCAGCCATATTACAACTAAACAATCACAGAATTATGAGCATGGGCTTTAGAGTTACATTTTCAGCACTAATAAAATTAATATTAGGTCTACTTACAAATATAAGCACAAAATAAACATTATTTTCCATAAAAAATAACTTTTAAAAAATAGCATAGTTTTTTTAATAAATTGTATGTTTTTTATTTAATATAGCTATTAAAAATTCTAAATATGCCGAATCCATTTCTTTATACTGTTTAATGTGATAATAGTTTAGTCGACTGTATTATTATGAATTAATAATAAGCTAATTATTTACTTATTACATTAGTCACAATAGTAAATTCTATATTTAGTGTCAGGTCCTACTATCATTATCATATATATACATATATATATGATTTCCTCTTTTAAATTATTAATATTATTTATACCCTGGAAAAATATTTAACTAAGAAAATAGTAGTTTTCTTAAATGAACATTTTCCTTTAGAAAATAGTAATTATTGTAGCTTTCTAGTTCCAAAAGTTTATTATTTTGCGTTGCACGTGTTAATATAAAACTGGAGTCAATCTCGGTTCATTTTTAAAAATTTTTCCATAACTTCTTTGGAATTTTTCAAATTTATGTTTCACCAATTTTTTTATATTAATGTATTTCTAAATTTTCTTTTATATGATTAATTTTAACTGTCAAATATTTTTTAAGTAATATGTTAATATTTATATTTTAGAAACACACACATACTGTTTTCATAAATAATGTTTTATATAAATTAATCAAGTCTCAGTTCATTTCTATAGATGAATAAAAATGACACAAAAGTTAATAGTCCTGTTCTATTATTAATTTGTTTTTTATATGGCGTTGAATTCGAAAAGAGATTTTGTGGCTTGGATATAATACCGAATTAAAATTTACAAAAGTTAGAAAGCTGCTGATCTTTTCAAAGCTTTATAACATACTTTGTATGAAACTGTTCTATCCAATTAAATGGTATAAAAGCTGTAAATTCAAGGAAATATTTACACATTATAAATATGAAATTAAATTGTAATAAATTAGCTATATTTACCTATACACCCTTTAATCAACAACTTAATTCATCATCTAATAATTTATTTGAATCTAGATTTTACATAATAATTTGAAAAATATTTCTAACCTTTTTCTGATACTTTATATCGTTGAATATACATTTCAGAATATTTCAGATTAGAATGCAATAAAAAAGGAAATATTTGGAGTTTGAAATTGCAAAGAGAAATACTTAAGAATTTATAGGAGGCAAAAAAAAAAAAACGAAGTTCCAGTAGAAATAAGAGAAAAGAAGCTTCGATGATATTCATATTTAGGAAACACTACGCCATACTAATAAACATAATACGGAGGCATTTATGCTCAATAGGCGAGCAAATGAAGAGGTTGCAATTCGATTCCCTCCATTCAGTCGTACGTACCAGATCACAATTTGGAATCATGAGACCAACTATCTTTGACTTTTATAATGCTTTTCTTTTCTTTTCCTTCAAAAAAAATACAAGGCAATTTTTGAAAAAGGCGTTTTTCGAGTACCAATGCATCGCAGGCATGATGAAACGCTAGATGCAGTTTATCCGGGTTATTATTTTACTTCCCCACATGGGGACTACAGTGAAGTTTGGTGAAGGAGTCCTTACTTATTTTGTATAAAAATAGTATTAGACTTTTTTTTGAAATAGTGGAAGTTGTATTTATTTTGAAAAAGTATTAAAATAGTCAGTCATACACGGAGTCCTATTATGTTTGTAAAAGTTGAGTAGATATATGGCACACGTTTAAAAAAAGCAATTTTATATAGAAAGAAATATTTAAAATGCTTCCTTTTTCTAACTGAATTCGTTTTATCGTTATATTTTATCTTTTTTTTTATAGTGTTCTCAATCATGCGCAAGTACTCCTATCTACATATAAGTTAAAATATAAAAATTTAATTCTAACTTTTGCTTTTTTATTTATTGTGGCTCCAATTTAGTTCAAATAAAAGGTTTTACATGTTATAGGGACAACTTACTGTTGCGTATTTCAGCATTTGTAAAATATTCGTAAATTACTTACGCGGGAGGTCTTTTTTTTTTAGATAGTGAGCAATATCCACATGTATCGCCAGGGAGAAAACCTGGAAAATTCCCAAGCACCCAACTCAGCAGACATGCGGGTCGAAACGCAACTCTTACCTTCCGTTGTTCAGCAGTGCCTGGAATCGAACCACCGAACCTTTTGATATGAAATGAGATATCCTACCACTGCGCCATGGTGAGCCTTCGCATTTACGCTTTTAAGTTATTTAAAAATAAGTAGTGTGATTATTAAATTCCATAAATAAAAATCTATAAATGTTATTCTTATCATTTGAGTCTTAAATCGAGTTAAATTTAAATCACTTTAAAGAACATGAATGTGGTTTTCTGTCGTATTCACCCGATATCCTAAAACAAATTCAAACAGCAAGATTAAATCCTGAACAGGAAATCTTAGCCATAATAGAAATATAATTTGAATAAAATTTTGAATTCATATTGAAATTTATATTTAAAAAAAAATTTGTGTATCCCAACGGAACTAGAACGAATTTTTTGTTTGTATTTTCTAATCTGTGGTTTTTTTCAGCAAATCCTTATTTAAAATTGTTCTATGACATATAAAATATTACACATTTATATATCATAATATATAAAAAATAATGATAATATTTAAATTAGTGATATACTTGAAAACTACCTACCAGACGCAAAAATATTTATAAAAGAAAAATTATTAAATATCTAAAACCCAAATCAAACGGAAAATAGTGATGAGTGTTTTTTGAAAAATTAACAAAATTTATTTAAAATTTGTTTACTGAAATGTAGTAAAGTTTTATCATGAAATTAAACACCATTAAAATTAATATCTCTTAGAATTTTACAATAGAAAATAAAATCATATATTCTGAGTACCCATTTTTTTCTAAACTGAAAGAATATTTGTGAATATATATTTATTTAAAATTTTTATAAGAATTTATTTGTTTCAACATAATCTAATAAAATATATTTCACCTTGTTGCTTAAATTATTTTTTATGTTTAGTCATTATTCGTAGTTGCTTGAAAACAACTTAGTAGATCTATATGTCATGCTTAAGTTATGGGCTTCTATATTCATACATATTAACACTGCATTGGAAGTAATTAAGATATTATATGAAATATTCTAGAGATAATTTTTTTTTTATTTTCTTTATCGTTATTAAAATTTGCAGAGTACTTTGACACAATTTGTACAAAATAAAATGAATAAAATACTTTCTGATAGTTTAAATAACATATATTCATTTCTATTTCATTTCATTTCATTAGGGAGGTCCTGGGTTCGAATCCCAATTCGGTCATGGATGTACCTTCTTTCTCGGTCTATCCTGTCTTTGTTCTCTTTGTATGAATGGGTTGTGAAGGGTTTCCTACCCTATAAACGGGGTACCTATGGCTTGTGTGCTCTGAGGAAGTCGGACTCCACACCAAAATATGGTTCAGTTGGAAAGTAGAGCAGCGCACCCAATATTGTCAGCCTAGCTGGCACAAGACAACAACAACAACAACAACAACATTTATTTCATTAACTTTTGTTTTATTTATTCCATCAACAAAATTCAATTTTTCTTAAGCTATTTAAAATAATTTGTGAGTGGTTTTCTAAAATTTCATGTTTTTATCTTATGTGACTAATAAATTATTTGATTTATGCGGTTAATAAAGTGTTTGCACAATATTTTTTATAATATATCAACATTGTTTGATATTTTGATATATACGCAACATAAATTGTCAATTTTAACTTGAATTCTGAATTTTAGAAGTTATTAAAAACTGTTAATTCTTGAATTAACTGACATATACTTTCTATGATTTTAACAAAATACCCACGCTAGAGTGGTTTGAAAATACTAGCAAGAGATTGTTCATTCTAGGAAAATAAAAAATGTTTTGGATTTTTCGAACCTATAGTTTCTAAAATAAAAAGTTCGAGAACTTTTAAATCTGGATATTGCCATGAGTCCTTAAACTAACTTTGAAATTTTTTTTGTTGATTATTCTCTTTATTGCATCGATTGAGGTTGAAGTTGAAAAAGCGAGTCTGGGCAGAATAGGTTCCTCGTAGCTGAGAACTTTTTAAATAATTGTTAATTAGAAGTGTCTAAGTTATTTTAAAATGGGTGGCCGCTTCAAGCTCTATTTTTGGCTAATGCCTTGTGAAGTTTTGTTTTTCTGGACTCCTTTCATTTCATGAAAAGTGATTATTAAAAAAACCTTTTGTTGATGTCCAAACAACATAAAATAAAACTTTATGGGATACCAAATTTACCTTCTTTCGTAATTATGAAATTTCAGTGAGATACACTGAACCTGGGAAATATTTAGTATGTTGTAAGACATTTTTTACAATAAAATCATGAAATATTACTTTTAGTAGACTCGACACTACAAATAGTAATATTTATCACACCGCGAAGACAATCAAAATGAATTTCAAATGATATTTTGCAATTAAAGCATTGAGTCATCGAACTGGAATAATTAACGTGTTTGATTTGCAATATAAAATAAATAATGCTCAAGTCTTTTTAGATACTTTAGAATGCCAAAGTGTTTGTAATGTGTATTAATTTATTACAAGTTATATTACAAGACAAAAACTAAGCTTGAATGATAGCTAAATTTGCGTTAAAACTTATTAATTAAATATTTCTTAATGTGTATTATACTTTTATAATTCGTGAATTCGGAGTTGATATATTACTATAGTAAGCTAAAATAAAAATTTGTTTGTCCAAAAATAGTGAAATCTATAATTTTCAGCTGAGAAAGTATTGATTGCCTCAAATCATTTAACTAATTAATTAAATGGCCATTCAGTATCGGATAGTAATCAGTTTTCAGAAAATAAGCTGATTAAATCAGGACGTATTCGTCAAGAATTCATCCGTAATTTATGAACCCGATTATTTCTTTCATTGCTATATGTGCCGGAAAATACATGCTTTTTATTTATTTTCCTTAAATGATTCAATCAGTAAGCGAAAATGACCGTGGTTTATGCACTCCATTACTTTCTATTATTGATATATACATCACAAAATAAAATTCCCTCATTTCTAAAATAAATGAACTAATATTTGATAAGCAATGAACAATGCCTCATGCACTCTTTATGAAGTTTTCTTTTTAGAAACGTTCTTCAAGAAATGAAGAACATTAAATGTTTTGATAATTCTTAAATGTTCTTATTTGTTTTACTGCATAATTTTTTTATTGATGTTTTTCTTCGCTGTAAATCTATTTTACAATCGATATGCAAATTATACACATTTAAGAAGTAGATTTCCTGGTGATATATTAAATTTGATCTCGCTCAATATATAAAATATGATTATTTTGTTTACAGTTTTAGAAAGTTATTTTCTAAAAGTAAAAACTTTTTCCTGACATCAATTCTTAGGTTTTTATATTTCCGAATTTTATCTCCAAAATTATCTCTCTCTCTCTTTATATATATATATATATATATATATATATATATATATATATATATATATATATATATATATATATATATATATATATATATAAATAAATAAATAAATAAATATATATATATATATATATATATATATATATATATATATATATATATATATATATATATATATATATATATATATATATATATATATATTATAATTTATTTTTGGAATTCTTAATTTTGTAAGTAATAATTGCAATTGTAACTTAATCTTTTATTTTTCTTAGTATCTTTTTTAAATTATGACATTTTGTTGATAAAAAATTGTGAAATAATTCAATTTTTTTAATATCTCACAAGATTCTAAAAATATTTAAAAAAATGGGAATTGTCAATTTTTCATCGCTTCTTGTACAATATAATTTCATCTTCTTACAGAAAGCTAAGCTGCAAAAATAAAAAAAAAAGACTTTTTTAGCTACTTTATATTTATTATAACCTGGAATGAATGCTTTTACGTATTCATTTAACTTTCAGTGTGTATTTAAAATTAAAAACATACAATATTGTGAAAACAGTACTGTTACTGTTATGTCATAATGTGAGATAGCATTTTATATTTAAAGTATACAAAATTCAAGTATTTAATTTTTTCTAATTTTTCTAGTTGAATAGATTTAAAAGGAATAAATAAGTATATAAGATAGAAGGGAAGAAATAGTATCAATACACTTAATGCTGCAAATTATATTATCCTATCTTTCATTAATTATGTATACATTCTCAATTATAATTTATTTCATTTTATTTCTAAATGCAATGATAGTTTTTCAATGCATTTTATTTCTAAATGCAATATAAGGATATATATGTGTATTTTAAAGTAAAATTGTGTCTCTAACAATCTTATATCCTTATTAAAATTTTACATTTACCGAATGATGATACTTCATTTATGGTATTTTTTGAGTATTTTCACAATTTTATCATTTAGAATATTTTCTACGTGTATAGTTTCTACTGTCCCTCATTATGCCACATTAGGTATATATATATATATATATACATATATATATATATATATATATATATATATATATATATATATATATATATATATATATATATATATATATATATAGCGTACATTGTTTTTTATTTTGATAGTATATTTTAAATCGAGGCTTTCCAAATCATATGAGGTAATTGTATTTAAAAATCGTTGGATTTTACTAATTGATTTTTAAATAATCATAGGAAAATGAAGCAAGATTTAATGGTATAATTATAAATTTAATGCGGAACATTATTGAAAATATTTATGCTAATTTAAAAATATTGAGGAAATAACATTTATCATAACTTTTTGTTTTTGAAAATAAGCTTGAATTTTGTAATAGAACTATTATTTATCTTCTATTGTGTAGAATTGCAATAGATGGATAAATTTCAATCATTAAAAAAAACAAGTTTTTTTTTAATAAATGCTATTGATATTTTGATAAGATGAAGTTCCCTTACGGATTTCTTTAACCATCACTTCCATATTATTCACTTAAATCGGATATATTCTTGTTAAACCAGAGTTTATACATATAAAATAGAAGGATATAGATTTGGAGAGCTTTGAAACATTTTTATACATTTTTGCTCTATGTAGTGTATATAGTACATATTTTTGCTTTATGTAGTGTAGTAACATAAAAATGAGGTGACATGAAGAAAAATAAACTTAATAGGGTGAAAAGTACTTCATCTATTTATTTAAAGTAATAACTGTATGATTTAATATTTTAACGGTTGATAAAGAGAACCATTTTTTATGAAAGGAATTCAGACCTTACTTTTATAGTTCGTAAAGATCTAATTAGAATTATTTCAGAATAATTTGAAAAACTATTAATATTCTCAATTTTTGAAAGCTGCCTGCCTTCCATTATTCTACCTTATATTTTGAAACATATTTGTAACACGGAGTATATATTCTGAAAGAAACTCTAACAGGCCAAATGATATGATAGTTCCCTTTGGTTAAAACAACTTTCACTGCTATTTACCTATTCGAATGGTCCCATCATTCCCGAGAAATCTCCAGTTACCATTGTTCATTTTAATCATGGTCTGGAAGTATAGATTTTGTTTAAAACATTAAAACGTTCCCATACTAACAGAGAATTGATTTAAAATCAGTGTGTAATTGAAGGAAATTGACAAATGGAATCATGTTACAAAATTAACTAAGGAGTATACACATTTAATAATCATCGAATTGTTTGGCTCCTTTACCAACCCAATTTAATACCTGACATCTACATTTTAACCATTTAGTTATCATTTACTAGTCATATTTCAATAAAATCTGATGAAATACTTGATACTTTATTTATAGATTTTATCATGATTATTTCAATACAAAACTTGTGTTAACACGGTTAATATTTGAAATAGCTTAAAATGTATAAAATGGAGCTTGAAAGCAGACTATAATTAAAGAATTCTGTTTACTTCTTTCTTCATATTGAAACAATTTATAATGACTGATAACAGTGTTTAATAGAAGTATAAATAGTGTATACTTCGCTTAAAAATGTAAAATGTTCTTTTTACTACACTGATCTGTGAACATTTCTGACAAAAATTATTTAAAATATTAATTTATATTTAAAAAAATTAAAATTAAATGAATTAAACGTAATGAAAGACAAAATGAATATAATAAATATTTAGTGGTAGCAATCAATTAACACTCTAAAGTAGTATAGTGTATTATTGAAATAACTAGTTATATGCTTACATTGAAGTGTTATATAGCTCGTTTGAGCTGATGCGAAAGTAAGTATGAATTAGTTACACATTTTATTAATAAAATCATTACTGAGCTCTACAAATCTTTAACTTATTAAATGATTCTACAAAATTTAACAATGAAAAACATAATTCATAGTGTTTCATATACTTAAAAGCATATTTTTTCCCTGACATTACTTAAAATTAATTGTGTAAGAATATTATTTTGACCCCAAAATTGGAATTTCTGTATAAACACATCATTACTTAAACAAAGATAACTTCTAAAATTTAAATTTAGTATTCCAACTAATCAATTTTGCTATCAAAGTTTATTTTAAGCACACCATCAAAAAATAGCTAACCAGGCACAAAAAATATAAAATCAGCAATTGTGTAATTCAATTATCCATTTAAAATATAAACTTGGCTCAATTGTACAGTTGATTTCATTTGATTAAAATATTAAGTTTCTCCCTTTTAGTTCGGAACTAACTTTTCTATAATTAATAAGCTCTCCCGAATTAAGAACACAGTAACCACTTTTCCAGATATTATGTATGTTAGCGAATTCAAATATTCTGTACATATTTTAATTTCGTAAGCTAAATACTTCAAAAATATGATATCGTTACCAAAAATATTATTGCAATTTGTAAGAGGCAAAATAAATATCCACTGAAGCTTGTTAAATATTCTTCAATAAAACCAAGGAACCGAAAGTATAGCTGGTTTTACCCAGGGTATCCGATTTCCGTTCAACCTTGTCAGCCCGAAGTTCCTGGTTACATTCGCTAAATTTCATTTCACTCAAAATGTCAGCAGGAGCATTAAAGTGTAAAAAGACTAGTACCCTCGGTTTGACAGGGGTATTTGAAGAATATACCCTTTCCAATGAAATGAATTTGTTGCGTTAAAAGACGTAAAATGTCTCATTATTCTAAGATTAAATGCAAAACTGTCTTGAAATTAAGCATTAAGTAAAGTTAACAAAATTTCACATAATGGTACAAACTAGTTTTATCTTCAAAGCTTCGAGAAAAGGATTATTTGAGAATGAAAAAAAAAGTGGAAAAAATTATAGTTTCACACAACCGTGAAAGCTTAATAAATAATTTCATGAAATACTCCGGTAGAAAATGAATTCCATCTGTAAGAGAAGTTAATTAAGTAGGAATTAAATACTGTTGTGTGAAAAATAACGAAAAAAAATCCTTTTACTTTCAAATTTAGTTTTCCTAAAGGATTAAAATATTAAATTTTGCTTTTAATAAGCGAGAATAAAACATTTTTGCAGATAATGTTATTGCAATAATTCACTGTTTGTTGCTGCTGCTGAGTTAAAATCTACAATATATTTATTATAAACAATATCCATGGGTAAACGCTTAAACTTATATGGATGAATAAAGTAAAAATAAATTTATGAACACTTGGAATAAATTATTTTATTTTTCATTTAAAGAAATTTGGGTGAAAAAGAGAATACATTTTAATTTGTTTCTGATTTTATAAAAGTTAATTATACATGCTTATATTGCAGTTTATTATTATTGTATATGCAATAAATATATTATTTTAGAAAATCTTAATTCAATGAATAAAAAGTTAACAGCGAATTATTAATAAGTAGAAAACAGAAATTTATACCTATATATATTTATATATTTTTTTAAGTATATAAACATGGAATAAAAATGCGGATCCATAACATACCAAACCAAATATACACAAATATACCAAAGCAATAGACACATACCAAAAGATAATATTTTTAAAAAGATGTTGAGGACATACTTTCTCATTCATAAATACGATTTCACGTTTAATTTAAATTCGTTTATTATTCGAAATTATGGTGTTATTATTATTGGTGTTATTATTTTATACATTCAGTATAAATTTATATTTTCATGAATTGACAAATTTAAAGTTTTTCCACAGAAATCACAATATTAATAAAATAATTTTCAAAATTCTTTAATTTATATAAATTTTAAAAACATAATGATGGAAAATTTTTAATTTAGAGTTAAAACTTCTAAAATAAAGCAAAATATTAAATGCGAATTTCTGAAATATATTAAAATTAATTTTAAGTAATTATTATAATAAGTAAATAATTTTTTAAAAAATATATAATATATATTAAATAATTTATATTGCATAATTTTAAAAATAAATAATTTTAGAAATATTAATTAAATAATTTTTAAAAATTATATTTTCCTTAAGAGAATTTTTTATACATACTTAGAGATTTCTTGCATATTATTGGCTATGCTGTGTATGAATATGTTTTAAAGATTACACGTTTTACACTTTTTGCTGGAAAATTTTATTTATTAAAGAAAGCCTAACAAAATTCCTCGTACACCATAAAGTATACCACGGGGCCTACAATACTAAGTACATTCATCTATAAAAATATTTATGAGACAACAAAAACCAAAAAATTAAAATTTTAAATGACAAATATATTTCTGTAAAACCTTAATCAATAATTAAAGAATTCAGAAAAATCGGTCGGGCAACTTGTTTTCTCTAGCAACTTATTTCTAGTAAGATTTGGGACATAAGACAAAACATGATCATCGGTAGATTATTTGGTCAATTATTGTGCCTTTTTCTTACGAAGGATACCATATTCCTCGAATGTAAGAAAAAGGAATATTCACAAGAGGTTCAAGTGTATATAAAATAATATAAATATCAACCACAATATTTTCCGTTGCATGATAGTCCCGCAATATAAAAAGAGAAAACAGTAACTATACATAAATAAAACACTTTGTTTCAAAAGTCTTATACTTATAATTATTACTTTGTATTCATTTGAATGAAAGCTTTAACATTGGAAATCAGCCAGAAAAATAGAGCAGATATCTGGTATTTTACATTACGCCGCCAAGCGCTCATTTTTATCTTACAAATATCAAAAGCAAGGACAATCTTTTCAAACACCTTATTACCATCCCTGAAACACAAATAGTACTATAAATCTCAAAAATATCATTAAAATAATGAACAGATGTAAAAACTTCTTAACTGAAGGTTGAGGTAAACAAGAAATTGGAATTAAGGCATTTAAAGAGAGAGTATTGCAAGAATCATCGAATAATTTATCTGTAACCTCAAGATTTTTAAACTATTAATTCAATAAATAGGAGACCAGAAATAGCAACAATAGCTAACAAATATATAACCGTCAATAAGTAAAAGAATCTTGAAAATAGGAATGACCAGGGAAAGTTTTTATAATAATGCAGTCAACTGCATCCTTGAACGAAAAGTTAAAAGACTTGAAGGAATTTCAGTTCCTGTAATTTCAAGCTTCCAAGCAAAGTTAGTTTTTATTCAATAAGTATAAATCAACTTCAAACATTCTCTTGAGTAATGCTAGCAAGAAACTCTTTCAAAGAATTTATTTACACTCCTCATGTTTAGATTTATATACTTCAACCTAATCTGAAAATAGAGTTTCTTTCATACATCACCCTCAGAAGATAGTTTTTTAACACAAACTGATACCTTCTTTTCGCCGCATTCAACTGTTTACGCATGCAAAATATTTTAGCAGACGACCAAGGAACTCTGCAAAACACAACCTTTCAAAGGAATAGACTTTTCAGAGGCAGAAACGATGAAGAACTACAACTCTTGAAAGTATAAATTAGATGTTTACAATACAAAAATTAATAAATCTATTATTAATTCCATATTTTAAAAATTTCTTGCACAGCAAATTTATTGTTATTTATTGAAAAAATTAATAAAATAATGTATTGTGTCTGGATTAAGCAAATATATTTAATACGAAGAGAATTTTTGAATTAATAATTAATAATTTTTAAATTTAAATTAATTAAAATATAGTCAAGTCTGAATAATGAAAAAGATAAGCTTTTAACGTATTTTAGGTATAACTTTAAAATATATTCTTTCTTTTGAATTTTGCAGACGTTCAGGTGTTTTAATGGAAATTATTATCAAACATTTGAAGCATTCCATTTCCACAAATATAGTAAAATTTACTTATTATTTAGTCTATAGTTCAAAATAATGCGTTCCCGGTTTTTTTTATTTTATTGACTTGGAAAATATTCATTAACTGACTAGTAATTCTTTTTGATGAACTCCGTGATATATAAACTAAATCATTAAAATCAATTTTTTAAAATTTTCCATCGTAAATCATATTTTTATTAGTATTGCGAATAATTTAAGTGAATTTCAATGTTGTGAGTCATTTCAAAGATATTTGGATTAAGTAAAGAAAAATGGTTGTTTCGAATGAGGTTAATTAAACATTTAAGCTAATGACTGAAAATTAAAAAATAACACTAATACTATTTGATGTTAAAAGCTATTTAGTGTGCTATATGTATCAAACTTGCACAAACATTTAAATAGTACTTGATAAATAATACTTGACCGCATTTATTTTATTTATCGTATTTATTTATTTATAGCCTACAATTTGTCAAACGAAATATTTTTTTCAAAATTTACATAAGATTTTAAGTTTTAGAAAACTTTATTGCCAACATCAAAGAAAATTAGTTAAATATATGGAATTACTTTTTCCCATACTTTTAAAATTTTTCAAATAATATTTCTAATTTAAAAATAAATGCGAATAAAGTTAATATATATTTCTGAATTGTAAAAAACCCAGAAGAAATTTAAATACTTATTTATATAAAAAAACACAAATGTTACTGGTAAATTGATGGTAAAGATGAAAGATATATAATATCATCATTTCTAACGATCAATATTTGAAACCATAATTTATTATTCTTAATTAGAGGCGAATTATTGCTTAGGACAAACAAAATGCAATATATTATTCATGTATTAAGTAACACATAAATAAGTAATACATAAATAAATGTTTACACTTTTAACTAATTGTATTGATATATTGATTCTCTTATTCGCAATTTATCTTAATTTTGTAGTACATATTCAATTACTTACGACAATATTATGACAAATTTGCTTTTATTCTAAGTTAATAATTTATTCATAGAAGCTTTGATATAAAGACGGTGGAATATCTTAAGAATTTTATAGAATCATTCAAGCAATAATATGAAAATATGATATGTTACGTATTTGTTTAGTGAGGAATAATGTCTATTTGCTATTAATATGATTCAGTTTGTAAAACAACTTCAGAGTACAGATTCACGTTGTTTGTTTAAACACAAACATGCATTAAAATTTCCTTGTTGAACTAATATAAATTCACTGTAATGCAATTAAAATTTCAAATTTGCATTCATATCATTTGCATTTCGATATGATATTTTAACTTTTACTTTGATATTTGTTCTAAAATAATATTTTAGATAATGATAGGTTAATAAAATTTTCCTTTTAGCATCTAAATTAACATATTTTGGTTAAATAATTAAATAATAAAGATTTCCTTTATCTGAAAAAAACCCGATGTAAACAACATATAGCGATTCCTTTTGCAAAAAAAAGGTAAATAATTTTTTGGTTTTGTCACAAATTAAACTTGTTATATATCATTCTGCTTTGACTTTTTATTGTATTTAAAATTTTGATTTAAGATAATTTGGGGAATGTACCTTTAAAATGTAGGAAAATTTCTTTTTTAAGTCTTGAAGTAAGGAAATCTCTATAAGAAAAAAAAATACATTGCTACAGTAATTTTCGTTTTTAATGATGGGTAATTAAATGTTTCAAAGTTCGATCTCTACTGTGGTTCATTGAACTCATTAAATATAATCTATACAATTTTCAATTCTTAAAACAACTTAAAGATTTTTGCAATCAACACACTGTGGCCTGGTCATATTTGAAATTTTGTTATCATTGATTTGAAGATCATTAGAACTCCTTTATTGAGTTTATCAAAGAAATTGAATACATGTGTGCGTGATTTATTTGAGTTCATTTATAAAACTTTTTACTGTGCAACCTTAAATAATATTTTAATCATTAATTTCAAATTTAAAGAATTTTATACATTTTTATTTAATTTACAAATTTAGTTTAATATTAAGATCAAATGATATTATACATGTGTTATACCCATTTTTATCAATTTGAATATACATTTCCTACCACAGAGCTTTGACTTTTTTATAGCAGTGTAATAAGAGTAAGTTACTAATTTATAGCACTAGTCAAGGATAAATTTATGAAAATGTGTATTTTTATCTTATATATTGTGTTATAAAATAAGGACTACCCATGACAAATTACTTGTTAAGACGTAACAAAAAACTGTTTTACTGACATAAGCTTATGTCTTGCTTTGGGACTTGTAGCTAAGACATTGAATAATATAAGAGAGGGGACGTTTTTATATTTTATCACAACTTATAAAGATATTGAAATGATAAAATGAAAAAATCCATACAGATATTCAAGCTAATAAAAAATCAGAAAATCAAGTTAAATAAAATAAGAAAGGATGATCTAATTACTAATAAAATATATACTTGTATTAATTACAAAATTACATTTTTAATTACAAATTAATATAGGTATTATTACAAACATTTGGGAGAAATCTCAAGTATTTTTCCAAAATAGGATTGTGTTGGGGAATATTTTTTTATTGTGGAGTAATAAAGCATAAAAATTTAACTATTATGAGTCAAAATAAAACGAGTTACAAGCCTGTGCCACAAGAAAAATTATATTTACATGAAATATACAAAACTTTTTACTTAATAGTGTATTAAGTTGACTTGGATGGGGAAAAAGTTTAAAATTCCAGTATGCCTCCCCTTACTTGCCTTCTGTCTTTCTTTCTTTCTTTCTTTTTTTCTCTTCCCAAACTTCTCTTTTACTATATATCTCCCAACAATATAATCTTCCTTTATACGAGTTTTCTCTTGAAAAAGTAACGAAACGATACGTGTATTCATAGACGGTTTGGATAGTGCTCTAGTCTAGTGAGAGTGAAACAGTTGGAGCGTGACAACGGTGGAAAAAAAATGCAAAGAGAACGTCTCAGACGTTAGGAAGAAGTGAATATTGGAGAAGAAGAAAGAACATGTGAACGATGATGTACGGGAATCGGGAAAAAGAGACAGTATAAGGAATATTCATGTAGCCAAGATTTCTGGGGGATATTTTATCCGGGGAAAATTTAGAATGTTATGGATGGCTGGATTTAAGCATCCTCGGTGCATTTTTTCGTTGCAGTTAATTGCTTTCTTCTCTTTATTTATTCCAATATTGAAATTTCTGATACACGTCGAAATTTTGTTAATATTTTTTAGTTGTTTGTCATATGTCTCTTTGAAAAGAGCAGTAGAAGCTTTGCAAAGTTTGCTTTTTGCGTCTTGCATTTGAAAAGTTTAATTGGAGGTATTAGAATGTGAAACTCTTGTTGGTATTTTTTAAAAAGTGAAGTTTTCTCCAGTCTTGTGAATAGAACGTTTATTTATTAATTTTTTTCAATATATCGGAGAGATAATAGCAATTATGTAAGTTACTTGGAGCTTAAAACTTAGAATTGCATCTATGAAAAATTTATATGTGAATTTAAATTTCATATAATGGTGTTATTAGAATTTAAAACTTTTCCATTTTCTCCAAAATATTGCAGCTAGTTTTAGTATTTTGAAAACTGAATGTCAATGTTTGTAGTTCAATAAATTATCTTCTATTATTTTATATTCTTCTGTTTCTTTGGTTTCTTAACTAATATGTTTATATATTATTTTAACAAAGTATTGATAAAAATTCAGAAAATTAAAATTATTTATCAGCCATTTCATAAGCACACACTGTGTCTTAATATTTATTTTGTGTCTTGCGTCAGTGTAGTTATATAAGATCATTAATAAATACTTAATATTTATTAATGATCTTATATAACTACACTGACGCAAGAATTCCGAATTTTTGCGTCAGTGTAGTTATATAAGATCATTAATGCTTTGTAGGGAACTTCATATAGAAGTAATCGAAGTCTAATTACTTAAATTTACTTTGTAATAGGTTTTATTCATGAAAATACATAAACATTAGAATTTTCACAGAAGTTTGAATGATAGCAATAGTTAATACAAAAATAGTAATATTACATTAAGTATTAAATTGTAATTAGTACTATTTAATAAGTTAAATTTAAAAATGCTTATATGAGAAAATAATTAGTTATTAGATTTTGGTTAGAGTTTCCTTATTTGTACATGAAAAATAATAAGATACAGACATTGTTTCAATATTTTAAGTTTTAAAATGAATATTTTTTTCACTTTTTAATGGATTTCTTTCTTAACTTGATTATAATTGTTTTAAATTAGTGTTAGTAACAACATAACATATTATTTACATTATTTGAAGAAATCCTTTAATTTCATATAGTTTTTTTCTTAAATAATGGCGGGAAGTATGTGACCAACTCTTCATCACAATAATGCCGGGAACTGCTACTCATTCACACAGATACCCGGTGGACACCTGTGAACCAAGTCACGGAAGAGTGTAACATTACCCTCACCACAAACTTCTTTTATAGGGTGGGCCACATTCTTAAATCATCTCAGAAGATAGGACATAGACATAGACATACGCAATGGAACACCTGGTCTGTACCTTAGGTTATCAGGTATAGCTCCATCACGTAATACATCTGGTGTGACAGAATTGTCACGAAATTTGATAACAAAATTGAATTTCAATAGGTCTCTAATATTTGAAATTAATTAATAATTTGACAGAAAAATAACATCAACAACAAAACATTTACAAAATTTTCACTATGGGCGATGATATGAGTTAAATATTGCTATAAAATTGTGAAGATAGATTATCCTAACACTAACAAATTGTGAAGATAGGACAGAGGAGCACAGAGAGAAAGAAGCATCCATCCGTGAACCGGAATTCGAACCCGGAACCAACAGTCTAGGAGACAGAAACGCTAACCACTCTACCATCGAAAGGCAATTTCACAAAGTAAATGAATAGTTCCTTCCTTTTAAACTGTATAAGTTAAAAAAAATTGCCCATGAGATGCAATGAGTAATTCTGTTATGACAATATTGAAAGCTTTCTGCAATAATTTTTTCTTAAATGGATAATTATATGTTATTTAAATAAATTTTCAGTTTTAGTATATTTATAGAATTGCAATCTTATAGAAGTTAATATCTTTTGTGCCGTTTTCACAATTGATAGAAAAAATAAATAAAGGGAAAAATGAAGCATTATTATGAAAAAGCACAGAGAGTATGTTTACTTAGTGAAGTATAGCACAGTGTTTCGGATAAAAGGGTGTAAAATCACATTATAACTTTCTCTGTCACTGCTTTGCATATAATTGTTCCTAATGCAGATTAAAATGAGGATGTTAAAAAAGTAAAATGGAGTTTGAAATATACTGCACCTTAGTAGTTTGGAAAAACAGAATTAAATTTAAAAAAAAGCTCTAGTTAGCTTACAATAAAATTGAGCATGAAAACTCTTGACAATATAACATAAATCTTTTGAAATGTTGATAAAACATGTTATATAATGAATATTGAAGCAATGTGCAAATATGTTATAAGACTTCTAGTCTTTTCTAGACAAATTGGGATGTAAATTAACGGCCATTTAAAATTTGAGAAAATTTTGAATATGTAATTTTGTGTTTCTGAGAAACACGTACATAATGACCTTCAAATAGAACAATAACTCGTCAGTTTTAATCTTATATGAACATAGAATTTCCAGTTTTCTATATCTGAAACTACTAAGAAAACAGAAATAATGGCTGTTTTAAAATATACATGCATTTATGACCAAAAGAATAGTCTGAAAAACTATTTTAATATACAAGATTTCGATTTTTGATTAGCATATTTGGTTTCAATCACTGCAATTTTCGTAGATTTGTATTTTATATTCACTATTATATCCGAGAACATGTACTTTAGATCTCAGGGTTTTAAGATCTATTTTGAAATGATGGGAGGAGAAAGCTCACAGCGTTGTATTAGAAATAGATTCTTTTGTAGATTCCTTTAATTTAAGACTTGGAGTTACAGACAATTAAGTCTGTTTCCAGGAGAATAATCTTCTCATGTATACCAGGTGATATTTAGCGAGGGAGTTCCTACTGATTGTACCTTTTGGGATCCTTTTAAGAACCTACCCACAGGCAATCAGTCAAGTATCGAGAATGTTTTCCTTCTGATAATGGAAACGTCTTGAGTGTAAAACAGTACTTTTCATTGTTTTAATCAGCAGAAACTGTAACTTTTTCATGCAGAAAATGTACTCAAAATGAAATGTCTACAGAATAACTTTCACACTTCTTACTCATAGTTGAAATGTTATTGTGATAATAGTATATTATTGAATTAGGAAAATAATGAAATTGACCTTCATAATATGGTAAACACATTTTAATTATAAAAAAATTCTTATTGTTACATTGCACTTTTAGCTTTTACGAATGTTTTACATTTTTGGTGAATGAAAATGTTATGTAAGTAAAACAAAAACAGATCTTAGTGGTAAAATTACATTATGGAAATAAGCTTTCTTTATTTTCTGAAATTTTTAATTTATGTATGAATTCATAAAATCTGTTTAAAATCAGTAAAAACCTAAACATATTTTTGTTTTTACTAACTTATGTTATGAGATCATGGTTGTGAAAAAAACCGATTATAAGAATCAAATCTTGTATTCAATGCCTGTAAATATAAAATCTGAATTATTGATAATGAAGAAACTTAATCATTTCCCACCGTTTTAACTTAATCTTCTTTTGACAACAAAATCTAATACCACCATAATTGCATAACAATAAGTAGTAAAATGCTCTAAGTTTTTGTTATAATTTATGGAAGATAATCAATTTTTGTTTTGATATAAGGTAAAGAAAAAAAATGATAAGTCTTTACACAAAGTTTCCGAAAAGTTGTAACAAGGTAATATTTTATTTAACAGTATCAACACTTGAAAGCTGATGTTTTAGAATATTTATTGGAATTCTGTTTTAGAAATAATTTGGATTTATTTTCGCTAAAATAACCGAAAAGTTTTATCTGACTGGTTGATATTCATCGTTACACATAATTCATTGTACTACTGAAAAAGCAGAAAAGTAAGAGATTATTATTTAAAATAAAATGTGACTAGAAATTTAATTTGCACAAATACACTAATAACACTTTTTTGAACCTTCGATAATTATGCATGCTGTATACATAGACTTATGTCTACATGGACTTATTAAATATTTAGTATATTTTATTTTTAGAATATGAACTTACAAAAGGTTTCTCGTTCTTAGCTGAACTTAAAATTGGATTAAGTCTGAAAATTTCATCTTCTTAATTGATGTTTTAAAATAGATGGTGTTAAGTATATATTTCACGGACATATCGTGAAAAATACTTTAAATTGAGAGCAAAAACAAACGAAAAATAAAGTTTCTGTCTATTGCTTTTGCTATGTACATTTTAAACAGCTAAGATTTAAAACCCATGTGGTTTTTTTATTTATCTGTACATTAAAACTATAATTTTTGTTGATATGTTTTGATATAATGTCTTATTTGAAAGTTTCCAAAATAAGCTTTTAAAGCAAATATTTTTGGTAAGACGTTTTGTCAGTTAAGGAAATACCAAAAATAAATCCACAGGTAAAGTATTTCTATTAATATGTAAAAGAGTACCCCTAAAACATATCAAATATTTGAATCTGAAATAAAGTTAATATAATCACTCTAAGTGTAAAGGCAAGCCATTTTCTTGTACAGGCTTCTGATTGCCTCAGTCATCATTTCGAAATCGATACAGTGTCCACACAGATAAAAGGATAATTTCTTAGGGGCGGAAATGTTTAATATACCTTAAATTATTTTTGAAAGTAATTGATTCCAAGCAAATGGTAAGATTTTGCATAACCTATTACGAAAAGAATGACAGATTTGCCCTTTAATCCAAATTGAATCGTACATGCTAACACTCAAAGGTGTTAGTATTATGTTAGTGTTAGTACCATGATGACTCAAAGCATATAGTTAATAAGTAAATGTATAAATCATAATTATATACTGCAATAATTTTGAATAAAGAAAGAGGAGTGAATATTTGATTTGAAAAATAAATCATACATATATATTGGGTTTAAAGACATACCCTTTAGACAGTCGGTATATATTTAGATTACACATCACAATCGCTAATTACTAAAAAAATCTGGATTCGAAACAGACGGATTTCTTTGTTTTCATTTCTTTTAAATAAAACGTACACAAATATTTTTAAATCTGACATTTTTCCATTGAACAAATTCCTTTTACAAAAATGATATATTTTAGTATTATAACGGTTCATTTGTTTACTTTATTGCTTTGAGAGTAATCTCTAGCTTTGTGTTTGTATATGATTTATAGCTTCTGTTAAAAAAGAAAACGGTAATTACATTTTAGGAGACGGTTTGTTTTATTCATTCATCATTTAGTCGGATCTTTCTTTGTCTTTGACTGCATATTGATTAAAATAATTTTGAATTTATAGTAATTGAAAATAATTTTGCAAGTATACTAGCTAAAACTTTTCTAAAATTTGACTATATGCCTTAGACTTATTGTTTGTATGGTTCACTTCTTGGTGTCATTAGTATCTGCAAGGAGCGATCGTTAGGTACAAGTTAAATCTACATTCATGAAGATTGCGCATTATTTCCTTTTGCATAAACTGTTCAACAATCAATAGTAGAGCATTTATGTGCCTTTTACTCATTGCTTATACTTTGTAGACACGGTTTTCCCTTGCGTATCGCATGCAGTCACGAGTTTCAATTCCGTATCTGAAGAATAGTTCAGTATGTCAGTTGTCGATAGAACAATGGTCAAGGTGCTTGTTGATAGCCAAGAAAAATGAATTACATTAAAGAGAGTTCAGTGTTCAACAAAACATCTAAACTGTTAGATTTTAAAATGTAGCTGATGGTAAGACAATATATTCGCTACATATATGTGATAAAGGCATTCTTCAGGAAATTGTTAACAAGGCACCCCTTTTGAGGAAAGTTGCTTATACTTTAATGCTATTAAGATAATCACCTATGCATAAGAACGTGTGTAACATGCGTACAAATGCATGTAAATGCATTTGTCTACATGATAGTTATCTGTAAATAGACTGACAGGTAACATGAGTTAATAAACATACTTTTCCCCCATATTATTCTATTATGTGTATGCTTATGTAATATGTATTTTCCCATATTTACATATAAAAGCTGTACATGCATACTAATATAAGTATGGATAACGCATACATATAGATATATGTCATAAATTATTAATTAGCAGAAAAGAAAAGAGCTTCTAATCATAAGCAGCCGTAAAATTTATTATTGTTATTGGTTGGTTGCTCTTAGAAACTCAATACAAATAAAATTATTTTGTCTGCTTCTAACTTCATGGCAAATCCAATAAAAAGGCGTTACTTGTTTTCTTGTCAACGATAAAGCTGTAGTTCGAGGAATCAATGAATTTGGACCCAGGACATACTTCAGTTATTATTCTATTGAAAGAGTAGATTGGCAGATTAATTTTACAAACCGCAATAAAACCTTTTTATGAAAGAAATATAAATTGTTTCTTATTTTTCCATCATTTCGCTGTCAGGTTGAAGCTTACCCATTATTTCAACTCCCTTTCTCGTAGAAAAGCAAATATCTGCTGGCAATTTTGGAACAAATTGTTTTTGTGAAACCCTAAAGAACTCATAAAGTTTTAATGATTTGGAATGCAATGTTTTTAAGATAGGAATGGATGAATAAAATTAGAATGCTTTAATTTACGCCAATTTATGGGAAGAGATATCAATAAGAAAATTTTTTTAGGAATTTTTTATTACGTTTCATTAAATTAAAGCATAAGAACATAGTTTAAAAACTGATTTTTAAATTTAAGGAAGACATTTTAGTAAAAAGTACTGGGAGAAGCTCTCATCGACAAAAAAAAAATTGAGTGATTTTTTATGTTTACACATTCATATTATTCAAAACTGTAAGGGATAGTGGATATATTGCGGTATTTACCATGATATTTAATACATTATAAGAAATATCTTTAGGCAGTAGTTTTCAAAGTTTTCATTTTTAGTCAAGCAGACATAAATTGAGACATTGCGTTCAAAAATGTTTTTCATTAGAAAATTTATCACCATTCTAACGAAAAGTTATATAAAGATAGGAATAATTTTTCATATTCAGTACAATTTCTTTAGATACGACATTCTTTGGTTTCATTAAGATCAAAATCATATGCTTCCTTCATGGAAGATAGCAAAGCATCAGCAATATCATAATTGTCAGTAGAATGACTAATAGAATACAATAATTTCATATTGTAACAATATGAGGAAAACTTAGAATTACTTAATATTACAATTAATAAATTGTATCTGTTTTTTTAGATTATGTTTTATTAATCTGGGACGAATTTTAACCTCTTTAAACTTGCATTTTGTGTAGAGTGGTGCATTGCCTTAACTATTAGAACAAAATTGTTAAAGGAGAATATTTTGGTACATTTAACTTTTTTGTTGTGTATTGTATTAATTTTGAGGTATTTGCTAAACAATTTTACACTAAAAGGCGTGTATGATTTATGTTGTTCAATACGATAATAGAATATTTAGTATGTAAAGAAAATTATTCTTTTTCATTTATATACTCCATATTTAAATTATTCAAAACAATTCCTGATTTTTTTATATATTTAATTTGTCTTTATTGTGAGAGAGGTTTAGTAATGTAAAATTAACAACTGATCAAAAAATATAAGAGAATAATAGGTAATGATGAACATTTGGAAAAATTATTATATTTTTTACAATTTATTGCAATTTAGTTTAAAAAAAATTTAGTTTTGTCATTTTAAAGATAATTGGCAACTAGCTAGTGATTATTTCTTTAAAAGAAAGCTTTCGTCACTATACAAAGCAAGTATTATTTGTATAATCACAAAATAAGCTAAATAAATTAAAGTTTAAATACAAAATCAGAATTGAAGATTTGTCATTAATAATGGAAAGATGGTAAATAATAGTTAAAGTAAAATTTATAAGAAATAAAGAAATACGAATATATTTAAAAGATAACGAGAGAGAGAGAGAGAGAATTTCCTATAAGACATCTTTTTTAATGACGAATAAAAATTTCAATGTTCCTAAATTCTTTTTTTTGTGTAATATTTTTAAAAACTTATTTGATTTATAAATATAACAATGTTTAAAGAATTCCTTTTATCAACTCAGAAAAAATTCAAAATAATTGTAAAATTGAAAACAATATAAGCTGTTTTTTTTCTTAACCAGTTGGAGTTAATACCTTGAAAATCAAATAAGAATTTATTAGAAAAAAAATTTCGATTTAAATGAAACGAAATGCTTAACAACTAAACAAGTGGTGCTGGAACAAATGAAATTTTATTGCTGCTTAAATTTTATGTTTTTGGAATAACTGAAAAATAGTATGTAAGCCATAAAATGAAAAAAAAAATGTTAATTACAAGTGCCAATGAGTTAATCAACAGTGAAGATATATTCTTACATTATAATTAACTTTCCTAGAAATTAGATAAAAGTTTTATTAGAAGAGAAAGGATTAATTATATTTTTTATAATTTACATTTGTACTATAGAGAGTAATATAAATTATTTTGAAACTTACGCGAGATTTGCGCTTTCAGTTTTACAAAACTATAAAACTCCTTGTCATATAATTATTTTCTGTTATTGAGTTTATGTAATGAAAATTAATCTATGACAATTATAATAGATTTTTAATGAAAATATGATTAAGATAACAATTGCATATTAAACATTCGATTCAGTGTATTTAAGGAAACACCAGTTTATTACTGTCACTTTTATGTTTAACTTTTACGAACAGTATACTTGTATTTTGTAACTATTTTATTCAATATTATAGAATTAAGTAAACTATTTTATAAATCTGTGAGAATAATCACTGGAATATCAAGATAGTGTTTCTTTTTTAAATAATACGAATAGAAGCTTGGTATTTTGCCATAAAAGTATCTCGGCAAAATTCCAGGATGAAATAAAAACAATATAAAACTATGGGCTGTGTGCAGTGAGGTTAGTTATTTAGAGGATATTACATAGAAAAAAGTCAAAATATTTTGTGTTATAAAATCACTAAAATATTATATGAGCGCTATACTTTACACATAAGGTTTTAGTGCATAATTGTTTTGAACATGGAAAAGAAAATCAGTGTAATTGTTAACTCTGTACCTTAAAAAAATTTTAATCTATTTTGCAACTTTAAATTTTATATGTTTATCTACATTGAAAAAATTATTTTAAATTTTACCTTTGTTTGATCAAAACTATACAGTACTAATACATTGATATAATGCGAAAATTTTTAAGTGCAAATAATAATAAAGATATAACATATTTCTAAAATTGTGTGATATAATGGAGTTAATTTAGTGATATAATTGAGCAAACAAGTTAAAATTAAATGTGTCCCACCATAGTTTTTTTCTAAATACTCCTGAATGAAATCTTACAAGAAATATGTTAGAAGCAAAGCGGCTATTTTGTGCCAAAGTGTAATCAAAAATCCATTTACTAATAATCACAGTAGCAAAATGGCAAGCTCTAAGGCACAAATAAGATTGTTTTATTGTATACGAGTATACATGGTTTATATATTTAACATAGAATTAAAAATACCATTTTGTTATATAAATACTTAAAAATGAAATTATACCTAAATTTTATTTACTTTTTTGATTACTTTTTTAAAAATGCAACAGCACATTTTTATATTTTTTAAGAAAGGTTTTTGTAAATATAACTCGACTTTTGCTAGTATTTATTATTACTTTTTTTAATAATGTACCTAACATGGAGTTCATTTCTTTAAGATGTAAAAATCGACTATATCTTGACAAACAAGAATTTCTTAGCAAATAAATTCCCTTAAAAAACTCAACTGTATTATAAAAATAGTTATATCTAACTACATAGTTGTTATTGCACTATACTTATTGAAAATCATAAATTTTTAATAAAAATATAATAGTGTTGAAGAAAGATAAGCACCTTTAAATGCTAACAAAAAATGATAGATATTCCTGCGCAAGGCATTAAAAATATGTATTACAAAGATTTGTTGAACGTGAAGGTATAACTATATGAAAAATAAATCAATTAATTCATAAAATTGTACAGGTTTTCTGATGTGGAGTTTTTAATATTAATTGAAGCAGTAAAATAGAATATTTTCGAAATACCTTGGATGTCAATAAACTCTAAAACTAAATTCATATTTTGTATATTAAAGATTAAAAATTTCTGTTATTAATTAATGAATCATATCAAATTTTTTATGACAAAGTTTTATGATAATTTTCGTTTGCATATTTTTATATTTCGTGAGATGTCAAAAATCTTTCATTGTTTTTACAAGCAAATCAAAAAAGGAAACAATAATATTGAAGTCTTATATTATATTTCTATACTATGTGTACAGATAAATTATTTTGAGGATTATAATTCAAATCTTTTTACATTTTCAAAATAATTTCTGGATTTATATTTACTCAGTTAAATGGTATTAACCGATTCATTAAATGCTAAATATTATTTAATCTCAAAGTAACCTAGAAAGAAAATTCTTTTTTAAACAGCAAATAAAATCGAAAATGTATACATGTGTAAAGTTAACCAATAATAATTATTTTAGAACTATATCAATAATATATCATTTTTTATTTAAAAATAAATATTAATTTTGTGTGTTTGTATAATCAAATAAGTGTAAAGTAAAACTTTTGTTCACAAATTAATCTTTTGTTATACACTAAGCACCATAATACCCATTTGACTTTATTAAATCGATTTCATTTTAATGTGAAAAATTAATACTTCTCAGAAGTGATAAAATAATATTTTCTTAATTCAAAATAATATCATTCTAAGTATCCCGGCTGAAAAATTACTTTATTATAATCAATTCCAATAGAAGCTATAAAAATAATCTTGAGAAATTCCCCTAGGTGATAAATTTTGATACAAGTCGGTGATTGGATATTTTGGCTCGTTTTTATTTGTTTTTTTTCTTAATGCTTTGTGTGTGTAAAGCTAATAAAGTGTTTATCTAAGATTATTTAACATCGTCTAATTCACTCTCTTAAGCGGATTTTAAGGTATTTCTGTTGTAAATGTTAATAAAGAGACTTGACATTTAAGGCTGTTTCTTAAATTTCGTAATGACTAAAATTGAAAAAAAGGGGAAAATGATTGAAATCAAAATAAATATTCAACCAAATAAATAATTGTTCTTAAAACAAATTTCTTTTGCTGGCATAAGGAAATATTTAAGTAATCATTGAATAAAAAATAAAATAATGATCATACTGCATATATTAAAATGGCGTACGAATTTATAAAAAATAATATTTATTTACTTTCATAACAAAATATTCATTAATATTATTTCAGTTTAAAATAAATAAACTATATAGAAACTATAACTTAATCTAATTAAATTTTACTACCATATGTTGTGATTATTATAGTTTGCGTAGATTTCTGTGTTTGCCATATTGATTGCTGTCAGTTTTATGTAAATTTTATTCTAATGAGTGTTGAAACTAAAGTCTAAGAAGTGATGACAATTTTTTTCATTCAAGAAAAATGCTTTGATTTTAAGTGATAGTTTATGAATGTTCTGTTATAAAATTAATGAAAATATTTGAGTTTTGGCTGGTAACATGAGGTCTCTTTTTCTAATCTCAGATTTACAATCCCAAAAATGTATTGTTATAAAGTCAGAAAGCTTTTAGTATCAACTTTACTACAATGACACAAGACATTGTCTGTTACTTAAGGATTTTACTCAAAAATAAACCATGCTAATTTTGAACCTTGGTAATTAACGAGAAAATTTCCATTTATGCATAAAACTTATTATTTTAATTTTTAGAATGTAGAAACGTTTACAAATGTAACCAAGAATGACTTAAAATTCTTTACTAAAATAATCGAATCAAGAATAACTTAATATTTATCATAAATTTTGATTGCCAAAAGTTTAAGCTTTGCAATTTATTATATACTTATGATTTTATGCCAGTTATAAGTTTTTATGAAAAAAAAACCTTCATAAATTATGATTTTTCTGTAGCGTTTCCATCAAAAGGTATGCAATTAGGTTTGACAATAATGAAATCCGTTTTTATTTAAGTGAAGAGAATATATTGAATTATTCAATCAATTCAAGAAATTCTATGCTTTTATAGAATAAGTTTTAGTGAATAAACATTTTGTAAAAGTTTTAATGAATTCAATATCTAGCAAAAAACTAAAAAAAATGAAATTTACGATGATTTGAACATTTTATTAAAAATGATATCAAAAAAACTTTTATCTTATCTTTAAAATAAAAAAAGCTTATACATAAAAAACATTTGCAATATGAAAAATTCTCTTATTTTATCTACATGGAAATAACTCTTCTTCTATTACATCTCAAAATCAAATTGAAACAGTTTTGCACTTCAGATCAAGCAATGTGGAAGTTACTCGACTTTGTCGCTGAGAACAAATTAAAGGAGATCATGAATTAAATTAAGCGCTCTGCGATTAGAAAACTAATGCCCGCACCTGTCACAAAGTGAAATTAATTTCAGCACGCGATTCCATTCCTATGATATGGCGTTCAACAGCTTTGTATACCTACATTATGTTTTACAATTAATATTGAATGTTAATTAAGTTCCTCATACTTTGAGATTCTCTAACATGGCGTTTTGTGAAAGCGAGCCCCATTTAAGGGAAGCAGGAAACTGCCATCGAAGATGCAGCAATTAATATAGGTCCGTCCCCCGTTCTAAATATAAACTATTAATCACAGCAAACTATTAAGCGCGTCTAGTTTGCGAGAAGAATGTGATATTTCTGATCATGCCCAAATGGATTCCCTTTCCCCCGTTTCGAATAGTGCAATATTTGAGAAGCCCTGCACGCTTCAATGTCACACGCGCGTACGAGATTCAATTTCTGAAATTATCCTAGCATGATGAGTGAATCAGAAATTTGGAAAGCAGGCATAAACGTCTCTCAAAATATTTATTCTTCCATGCTCGTTGAAATGTGCCACTCTTTGGCAGGCAAAGCTCAAGCATTAATCTCTCTATAATGATGGAAATGTAAAAGACGGAAATTATAACAAATTCTGGGTGACATTCAAAGATAAATGCGCGGAAACTCTTGCAAGACGAAGAGAAGAGTTTTCTGGTTTTCAAATCGCAATCATTTTACAAGATTTTATCAATACCGTTTTGAACTCTTGCACAACTGGCTTCAGTACCTTCGATAATTGCATTTTGATGATGAAAATTTGCCCTTGTGATCATGTGGAAGATCGCGTCTTATTAAAGTGCTGTTTCAAATTACTTGAAGATTTAAAACTCATTCGGCTAAATTTGTATTCGGAATTGTCAAATTTAAGACATTTTTAAGGGAGTATGTCACATTTTTATAGGGATTAAATTAATTGTTCTCCTTATTATTTAATTTTAAATTATGGTGTAAGCAATATATAGATGTTTTATAAACATCATTTTGCATAAATACTCAAAATAAGCTCTTTATTAAACATTTTAAAACTTATACTTGATTAAAAGGTTATGAATTCCAAAAGTAACTGATAAATATTTCTAGTAGTGTGCTTAATGCTGTTAATTAAATTTATTATTCATAACATATCTTAATTTTTTTTACAGTTTGATTGAGGAAAGTATCCTTTGAAAAGAGATAAATATATTAAGCGTAGCTTGAAAGACAAATTGTGTTTTTTTTCCAAAACTAAAACTTATTAAGAATTTTTATAATGGGGAAAATAAATTTAAAGTGCATTAAAAGAAAATCGAAATTTCATGGTAGTATGTTGTTTTAATATGAACAACATATAAATTTTTTATAACTTCATTTAAATACAATGGACTTATATTTATATAACCTTAAAACTGCATAATATATTAAATAAATAAAAAACAATAATAGTTAAAAAAAGTATATGGTTGTACATATATTACATTTTTCTACAATTATTAAACTTTAATTTCTTTGAAATAAATGAAAATTTGAATGGAAATATTTCTTTTTCAGGTGAAACATATTCATTCTTGGGTGTTGTTGACATTAAAAGTATATTCAAAATGACTTGAGGTAAAATCTTATTGATTTTGTAATGAATCTAACTAAAAATGTTAATTTTGAGCAGTAAATATATTTTAAATTTCCACTCTGCACCTATGGAAGATTGTTTTTTTAACATGGATCGGGATTAAAATATTACATTTCAGATTAAAATATTTTCATAGCATGAAAACGAATATGTCATTTAAAAGCTTTAAAATTCATATAATTTACCTTAAAATACGAGTTAGAAAGCATTTTATGGCTTATAAAATTTAGCACCAGATATTTATTGATTTTAAAATAATTGATTAATTTCTTTAAATAATTATATTTTTTAAATATTTTTATTTATCGTTGAAAGAAAAAATGTTTCATACATAAAAGAAGCTAAACCACACATTAAGTATAAATCAATAAGCTTCATCTTTAAATATAAGAAATAATATTGAATATGACGTATTGCATTTTTTAAAAATCCGCACTTACGGAAAGTCAAAACTCAAAAATGTAAGAAGTGAAATCGGTTCCCGGTTATTGATTTTCTTTCATTTTTGAGCCAATAACACATGAAATACATTTTAACTTTCTTTCCAGAAAACTGCAGAGTAATCATTTAAGCAAATTTTACAGCAGAAAATAATTTAATATATAGGTGAGATTTTATATATATAATTTGTATTTCTTTTTTTGAGAGAATTATTAATGTTTGGTAATTTAAATATATAAAGATAAATTTGTTACATAACTTCTCTTCAGTTCGTTATGCCATTTATTGCAATAGTTAGCAATAATTTTTTAAAAAATATAGCCATAAAGTGTCTAGACGTCTGAATTTTTCTTTACTTAATATAATTTATATGAAAATGGCTTAAACCAAATACTTTTGAATGCAATAACATAATAATTTAATTTTTTCAAACTAAATAAACAGTTTAATTTGGGAATGTTAAAACAAAAGAAAATGCAAACACAAAAATGTTAAACACAATGAGAAGAGGAATGAATTCATACTTTTCTACTGTTTTCAACAACGAAAATCTATAAATTTAAGCTTATAAGAAAACTGTTTAATAAATTTTAATCCATTAAATTATTAACATTATCCTAATATATACATTTAATTTTGAAGTAATTTCTATGAATTGTTATTTATCGGTGATTAAATTATGCCTCAGACAGACTGCATTAAATTGGAATCACTGAATAATGAATACCTCAAATATGAAAAATGAATACTTCAATCATTTTAAACAAGAACTTAAAGTTGCTTTCATTATTGAGTGATTCCTGTAAAGAAATTCATAAATTTAAAAGAGACGTGTTGATTCTAAATTGATTTCAAATACAAAATATTTATTTTTGAAAGCACAAAATAGTGCATGATTGCTTTGAAAGAACATATATTCTTTTATTATCGAAGCAGTATTTCAATCTATCTCTAATTTAAATTTATCTTTGAATTTTAAATAATCCACAGTAAAAATTTTTTATGAATGAATATTAAACTCATTAAAGAGAATGTGAACAAACAAATAATTTTATCTTTTTCTGACAATATACTTCAATTCTTATCAATTTAACCTTCAATAAAAATATTTTATTATCTTTTCTTTAAATTACAATACAAAATAACTTGACATTTATTTTGAAGATACAATTATTATATGTTGAAAATTAATGTAGGTAACCCTGAAAACTGATTTCAAATACTTTTAATCGGTTAGAATAATTTCGTAACTATAAGTACAAAATAACAAATACTTATTAGAAATTTAATTGTTAAGGAGAAAATTTTAGAAGGTTGGATGAACTTTGTTATTATTTTTTATCACTATAATTATATTATTGTTATTACACCTAAATTTAATAGAAAAAATTTTAAGGTGTGTAATAAAACGATTCTTTCAATTTTGTTATAAATAATTTGTTCATTTATTTTTATCTTAAATGAAGTAGCTATTTTACTTTAAACCTTAAGTTTCTTTTTTATTAATTTTTCCCGAAATTTTATTCATTTCCAAAGATATAATCATCAGATTTTAAAATTTACATGTTATTTAATCATTTAAAGTGCTTGATTTTGTATTTTACGTTTTAAGATAGTTCATAATGCAATTGAAAAGATCTTATATAATCCATGGTAATTTAAATGCTTGAAATATATATTAAGCTTAAAGATGTAATAATATACACATTAATGGGTGATTTATTTAATAGGAAAATAAAAAGAAAAGTGGTAGAGAGAGTTATCTTATGATGTCAGGAATGTCAGGATGTTGAAAAGAATTTCAATTTCTTCATTCAAAAATTTGTTTTAATGAGATATTTATATTTTATACAAAAATGCACTCAAATTAAAAAAATATATTTTCTTTAGCAAGTTTTTGCTAATTAAATATATTTTGATAATTTATTTAATATTTAGAAAATATAGGAATCTTTTAAGAGTTGATTTACATGAATTTCAACGCTTATAAATATGATATTAAAGGATTTCTTTCCTTTTTAGAATACAATTGATATGCAATATACTATTAACTATACGAATTTTACATACATAAATAAAATGGTGTGATAAAATTTAAAATGTATGTTTGAATCCACTTAAAAACATTAACACTATTTTACTCTCTTTGTAAAATTATTTAAAAATATTTAACTGAAGGCAATTGTTAGATTAAAAATGCAACAATTTCGAACAACACGGACATAACTACGATTTAAAGGAAACTTAAGTTAGGGTATTGAGATAAGTTTTTGCGTTTATAAACAATGTAACAGAATATCTTACTTATAATTTAAGTTACTTCAATTCTTAAATATAAGCCTTACTTAAATATAAGCTATTATTAAATTTTATTATTAAGGAATATTTCAAATTCATAATTTTTCTAATAAACTTTAGTATTAACCTAGCGTTTATAAAATTATCAACCCAAAAAACTTGGTGCTATTTTAACATTGCATATATTCTAAATTTTTATATGGATTAGGGTGATGAAAATATTATTTTAAGCGTTTTTTCAGTAATTTCTTTAAATTTTATTATAAAAGTTATAAGAAAACCATTAAAAATTAAATGTGAATAATATAGCTTTCACAACAATTTAGCCAATTTTAATAAGTAAGTAATTAAAGAATTCCGATAATTAATTACATGAGCAATTTCTTATTCCCAATAGCTATAGTAAAAGATTGCTTTAACGCTTTTAAACATACCACACTGGAAGATAACGTAGTCTTAGTAGTCTTAATAGTCTTAAATATTTAAAATCTAACTTATTTGATTATATTATTAGTATTTCTCCCCTATTTGATTCAAGTTTAAGAAAAACTAACTGCTCTAACTATTCACTGAGAATAATCTCGATAACTTAAAGATGTTTCAGCTCTAAATTATAAGATTCTGCTACATTTATTTGAGCAAAATGGTTGGCTATAATAAAACCATTTATAATAGATATACACATATTTATATAAGTAAAATTGTAGGACTTTTTTAAAAAGTTTCTCTGAAAAGTCAAATCTTTAAGCAGTACAAAGTCAAATAATAAAAAAAAAACAATAGTTACCATTTTTACGAATGAACGAAAATAGAGATCATCAATATTTTTTCTTCTTTTTCAAGTAACAAATCTTATTTTTTCACTAGTTACTTATTTTTTTCTATTCGATGTTTCAAGTAGAAATTTGAAGTCTTAACTTTCCAATAAAGAAAAGCTTAAAGATCCCAATAAAAGAACTTTTTCTCTTTGAAACTTTGACAAACAAGGTCGTTCATATTGTAGCTTGATTTGTTTTCTACAAGGAATGAAAAAATATAAATCTGAAATAGTTACTAAGCTGCGTAGATTTTCTGATTTACTGTTCGTGAAATTAATTGCTGAAGACTATTTTTTGAATAAGATGTGCAATACTAAATTTAAAAAACAGCACTCTATATTATTGATGATAATTTAGTTAGAAGCTAGACTATAAACATATCTTTTAAAAAAAGTACATCTGATAATTAATATAAAGTCCATTTTTAGACATAATGATTGATATTTTAAGTGTTAGTGATATACTAATTTAAAAAGAGTAATTTCTCTAAGATTAAAGGCAGATAAGTTTGACTGATAATTATAAATCAAAACTGGTCTCTATGAGGTTTACTGTTATTTTGAGAGAAATTGTGATAAAGCTATGAAAAGAAACTTATTTAATCTCATTTGATTTCTGTTTTTATAAGTCTGAAATTGAAGGTAGAGCAAAGACTATTTTAATATTCAATCATGTACATGCATCTTTTTGCTTTATAGTTACAATTAATAGTTAAGCCTGAAAAAAATTCAGGAATTTCTGTCAAATTAAAAGATTAATAACAAATGAAATCATTTGAAATGAAATATCCATCACACTGTTTCTCAATATAAAATGAAAATATTCTAAATTGTGAAATTTTAATGTGATTAAAACTCCCAAGTTTATTTCATGGGTTTGAAATGAGGGAAAAATTATTTTTGAAAATTATAGTATTTATCGATAGTTAATAAATTGAAATATAAATGTTTAACTATCTTATTAATAAAGAGAATTCATGTTCATTTATGACACCAATATAGTTAATAAAATACTTTGCAATATACATAATATGGAAATTTACATGCTGTACAAATTTTAATAAATATTGTTGCACTAAATAATTGAATAATTTTTCTTTTTTAATTTATCATCCACTTAAGTGTATGTTGATATTCAATGTTCTTTTCTTGACGTATAATCTAACAAATAATTAATAGCAGTGATGTGGCAATTATGAATATCATTTTTATAACAATAAAATTTAGATGTAAATGTTACAAAATGTATCATGTGATTGGATATGGGAACTATCGATTATTTTGTTTCTTTAAAAATATGTCAGAGATTTTAAACAAATTAAATATTTTAAAGCTAACGCATGTTTTTTGAATCTAAATCTTTGTCATCCACATAAAAATTTATAATAATTTTGTTTAAAATTTGAAAAGTTATATCAATAAATTATAATTTAATCGTCCTTTTAACTTGTAGAGCATTTTATATATGTGGATAATTTTAAATTGATATTTGAAATAATAATTTGAAAAACTACAATAATAATTTGGAATCATTTTTATGTAATATTATTTAGTGAAAAACGTGTAGATAATTGTGACTGATTTTAAACCTTGTGCGATTTTTATATAGAAATATTTGTGATGACCGAATATTTCTTAGGAATTGTAGTACTTATTTCTTAGCTCTCATATTAGACCTCAAGGAAATATTAAAACAATTTGGGCACAAAGCTGGAAACATAGCAGTATTATAGTTGAAATACAAACAATAATTTTGTAGATGTATAAACAAACTACTATTATTAGTGTTTATGTTTTATAGAAATTTTTATTTTTAATTTATTTATACATTCTCTTATTAGTTTCTTGTGCATGTTCTTTTTATCAATATTTAACTTAAAAATTAATAATATTGAAGAAATAATGTCATTTTTTATTTATATGAATTTGTTTTCCTGTCTAGTTGTCATATTCAAGAAAATCATAAGATTCAGCTTAAGATTCTGAGACTGAAAATTTAGGATTCTGTCAATCTCCAATCCCAGAAATATTTTAACCTTATATAGGGCATTAAATGTCTTTTTTAATTAGAATAATATTATTTCTAAGCAAAGATTTGACAATAATTAAGGAGGCTACAGCAATATTTTTGAACAAGAAAAGCGTGTTAAATTTTTACATTACATTTACACAGCGAAATCAATATTCTTCATTACTAACTCATATATTTTCCTTCATAATACTTATCCCAATAATTTATGCCTTACATTTAATAAATATATATTTTGTTTACCATGGATATTTTATTACAAAAATAATTAGAAATATCATTTAAAAGACAACGTTTGATAAGTTTTTAAATTAAATATAGTTCTCGATGTAAGAAGAATTCATTTTTGCGTGCCGATTTAATGATTACTGTATCTGTAGAAATGTGCTCCTAGGTATCTTTTATTTTAAAGGAAATCATTAACTCTTCCACTAAATCTTACTTTAAATAATCAGATAAGGTAATTAAACTAAAATTAGAAATTATTTTCATAATCATTAGCTAACTTTCTGAGTATTCTTAATAAATATTTACCGAAGAAAATTCCTAATCATAAGATAATATATCATTTTACTTAATGATTGAAACTAAATCTTTCATTTCAACTTAAAAATAACTTATTATACAGTTTTTAAAAATTTCCTTTTTGGTAGTTTTAATCCCAAATTATCATTATTAGATATTTGTTTACTTTTAAGCAAAGATCAGTTTGCATTTTTATTAAACTATTTAAATAATTTATCTGAAATTAGTTCTTCAATTCTTACGATAATTTATTTGAAATATGTTAAAAATGAAATAATTCTTAGATATGATTAGTGAATTTAAAAAAAAACTTGATTGCATTTATATAAATTGGTATTATTTATACTAATTACTTGAAATATAAATTTGTTTTGCTATAAATACATCGTTGTTGCCTTAATCAGTCAAAATTAATATCTCGCTTTGTATCACTTTTCATTTTTATTTCCGATGTAGCACTGGCTTATTTTCTAGTAAAATTAGAGATAAAATATATATTAATTCTTTAATTATTGTAAAATGTATTGATTTTACAATAAAAAGTACATCATTTGATTTGATTTTATTCTTATATAAGTATTTTTGATCCAATAAAAATGACTTTTAATTTGTGGAACTGCTTGGCTTGAGTTACAAATAAAAATTTTACCTTTGAAGCAACAGTACTCATATTTTTGAAATTAAAACTATTTTTATTTAGAACTTTTATTGATTTTAAGAAACTAGTAACGCAGTTTAAAATAAGAGAAAAATCTTAAAAATATTTTATTAATATTCCTTTAGACTATTTTTTCTTGACAATATGGAAGAATAGGCATAAAAAGTAAGCACAGCAACGTCTATTTGAAAAAAAATTAAAATTAAAGATAAAATGAAAGATTATATAATAATGCACATTTATATATAGTGAAAAACAAGCAGTGGTGTTCTGCTGAGAAAAGGATTCGTTTCCGTAGCCGAAAGGTATTAAGTTCTATACCGACCCAGACAAAACACCGTCGTGTTCACTTAATGGCGACTGAATTATGTAAAAAAAAATGTCGCAAATTAAATAAAGCCACGTGAAATAACCTAAGGGGGTCTTGAGTATAGAGGATTCACCAACTTACAAGAATTCCGATGACACATATTCTGGGTGCCTCACCGTAAAAAATGGCATCATTGTCACCCATTGTGTGGCGAGGTGAGATCTAATGCAATGTAGACAGTTGTCAGGAAGTAAATAAATAAGGAAATTGATTTTAAAATCATCATCAAGTATGAGGAATATTTGGTGCAGTGACTTCTACTGTTTATATCAATGTGAAAAGGCAGTTTTTTTTTTTAAAAAATTGCATAGGTTACGATTTATTTAATATATTTATTCAGTTTAGGAACTATAGATGAAGTTCGTGCTCACTTTCCTAAGGTATCCAGAATTAATTCCACTTTTCTGTCAATTGCAGTGACACCATGTAGAAAAAAAGCGTAACTGTTAAATTCTTTAAAAGGCACATTTTTTTCTTGCTCGTTTTGCTATCATAAAAGGACCATATCAATGTAACACAAGAAAAAGAAGCCTTGAAAACTCCCATGCTCTCACTATGACAAATATGCATGCAGAAAGCCGGAATGTAATATTTGTTCAATATTGGTTGTGTAATTATTAGTGGTGGATCAAACCAGGGATATTCTAATGGGCATTTTTCAAAGAGCTTAATTCTATCACCGGACCACGCTGAGGTTGTATTTTGTGTTTTACAAATATTCCAATTTTCCATTAAATTGTCACAAAACAAACAACTTTTCAAAAGTATTAAGAATCTGAAAACAACCTTTCACAATAATTTATTTTGAAAATTAATTCATTATGAGTATTTCTACATGACATATTTTCATCTTAATTTTAATTGATTGATTGTACATTAGAATTTAAGCGATTGTTAAGTCAAAATTTTTATTATTTATACTTAAATTAGTTAATTTTCTCTAAGTTGGGGCCTATAATTTTTCGATACTGTTTGTAAAAGATTCCTTCCTGACTATGAAATTATCCTGACTTTTAAGTGGAAATTCAATTGGTATTTTACAAGATGACTCTCAAAAATACAGTAGCTTTTTTCCAAATTTTAAGGAAATTCAACAGCAAGCGCCCGAAAAATAGTAAAAATATTCAATTAAAACGCAAAAAAAATATTTAAAAAGTTTCTTAAAATAATTTATAAAAAAGATTATTTAATACTTTTCCCTTCAATTTAATATTTCTTAAGCACCATCACGAGAAATAAAATAATTTCTTATTATAGTTTACTATTATTAGTGACCCGTAAATAAAGTTTACATAAATCTAACTAAAGTTTATAAGGAATATCTTAATTTTTCATTAATGGCATTTTAACCTTTTATTTCATATTCAATACATGATACAAGTTTTCATTTTGACTTTTTCTAAATTCTTACTTTAGTTTTGCAGTATTTTCTATGAAAATTCCATGAATTTGAAAAAGTATTTGAATGTCAACAAAAGGCCATACAGAGAAAATTCTTAATTTCTAAATAAAAAAGATTATTTGCAAAAGTAAAAAGATGATTCTGCTTTCTTTTAAAATAACTTTTTTATGCTTTCTTACAAGCTTTCTTTTAAAATAACTTTTTTATGAAAAGAATAAATTGAGATGAAATTTAATACGTATTATTTGGATTTTCATGTTATACACTTGCATTATTCATTAAGTAAGGTTTTAATATATAATATTTTAAAACTAAGCATTTAAATTGCGATTTTTTACAAATACATTCGAAAGTAATTTTGCAAAATAAGAAAAAAATTTATTTCAAATCAATTTTTAGTGTAAAAAGAAAAACTAAGGAAAAAAAAAACTAAAAATATTTTTCTTTCAGAAAGATTAATTTTTTGTAAAAGTCAATTGCAATTGTAATGATTCAATTTCCTTAAATTTTGAAACAAAATATTTTGAGATCTTTTTTAACATTTTCTATAGCATTTTATTTTATCTTATATATCATATTCTATAAATATTTAGTGGGAAAAATAAATATTAACATTTTATGAACATTTATTTTTTTGAGTAGAAAGAGTTATTCAAATTCTTAAAATATTCTTTTAATACAAAATTATAATATTAATTTTATAGAGAAAGTAAAAAAAATTTGGCAATTTATTTGAAGTGTGTGCAATTTATACAAAAAAATAATTAAAATTATATATTTCCTTTTACATATTTACAGTACATTTTTAAAAATATTTTTTTCCTATTTTTAACAATATGTTCTATGAATGAGTTAAAAGTTTCGTAAAAGAAATGCTTAACTTTATAACTAAATTTTTCATTTGTTAAATGTAGAATATATTTTTAAATAATTTTGAAAAGTTCGTATAAAACTAAACCAACACACACACACACACACACACAGACACACACACACACACACACACACACACACAGACACACACACACACACACACACACACACACACACACACACACACACACACACACACACACACACACACACACACACACACACACACACACACACACACACACACACACACACACACATATATGCATGCACACACATATATATATATATATATGTATATATATATATATATATATGTATATATATATATATATATATATATGTGTGTGTGTGTGTGTGTGTACACTGATGACTATCTGTGTGTGTGTGAAATAAATCATTTGAAGTATACATGATGTGTTTGCAGAAGCGAATTAAATTCTTTAATACAAATTTTTCATTCTATTATTTATATATACCTGAGATTTTTATCAAAAAATTTAAGATAAATATGACAAATATTTTTATTTAATAATGTAACTAATTATATAAACAAATATATACTATATATATATATATATATATATATATATATATATATATATATATATATATATATATATATATATATATATATATATATATATATATATATATATATATGTATATATATATATGCGTTATGTTTATATATGTTGCAATATTTTCTTTCATCAAATAAAGATAGTTCCGTTTTGATTAACTTCATTACTACAGTCATATCAATATGCAATATAAATTTAGATTATTTTATATTATGTTACTTTACAGAAAATATATCTGTAAAAGAAATAATGCAAAAATTTAAAAAAAAATTGATAGTTTAAAATATTTTATTATAAGAATATTTGTTAACGTTTATCAAAAAGGAATTTGAAGATTCTGTTAAAACAAATACCTATAATTTAACTGACATCTATAATCATTTATGCTATGCTTTGTAATAAAGTGAACATTGGTGTTAAAATTTTGCGGAATAAAAATTATAAACTGTTTCATATTTATTTTCTTTGTCTGTGTAGTTGTGCAAATTAAAATTTAATATTTATGAAGTTTTGTTAATTCAATTTTCTATTATATGGTTTGATATTTTTATGGAATACGGCGAATATGTACATGCACATTATATCATAATTCTATGAAAGAAAAAAACAATAACAGTGCACACTTAAATATAAAAGATTATCAAAACACAATTGTTTTTAACAGTTGACCAGACGGTATAAATTGTTAAAGAATTCACTTGTTTAAAATTAACTCCTTCTTTTTAATTATATTTTTTCATGTATTTAAATTTAAGGTTTATATTACAGGTCAAGATTTACAGTAAATATAATATATATGTTTGGCAACGAGAAAAATGACATCATACATTTGGAAAGATATATGAATTTTATAAATATGCAAATTGCTTAACTTTATGAATGTTTAATGCTATTCATTTTTATTAATTAAGATTTTTAATTCATAATTGGTACTGGATTAATCTTAATTCAATTTTTAAACTTAAAACTTAGAACAATTTCATAGAAAATTTATATTTTAAGACGTTTTAGTACTATTTATATACACATTTCTTTTAATGTTGTAAAAAAAGGAAAAAATGAAATTAAATTAAGTAATTACTTAATTAAATGTTAACCCACCTTTATATTTTATATAATTTTAATGGCCTGGTAACTATTTTGAAATTCAAGCATTAAAAACTAATCAATATTTTAATTTTATAATAGTTTTCATTATGCTTATTTTCAATTAAATTAAATTGATCGTGGTATTATTTGTACAAAATATTTATTTAATATTGTAAACTTGAAAACTAAAGAAATTAAACCAAGCAATTACTTAATTATGTAGTAACGCTTGAATATTTCATAGGATATTAATAGGCTGAAAAATGTTTTATTTCATTTTTCAAATTCAAATTTGAATAATTAATTAATAAATGTGTTTTGCTTGATTAATTTCTTATTTTGCTTATTTTCAATTACATTTAATTATATTGTTTAATAATTCAATTTTTTAAAAGGAATTTTTATTTCGATATTATCCAATACGGAGACAGAAAATTGTGAGAATGATTTAAATTATAATCTTTTAATTTAAAATTTTTCTCAAAATATTCAAGTGAAAATAAAAATTAAATACTATTTAGTACTTCAAAGCTGCATAACTTCCAATATGTATTTAATTAACTAAATGTATTTATAAAATTTTATAATAACTTCGTTATTGATAAAGTTTAATAAAACAGTATAACACACAAATCATAATTACATATTTAATTTTCCTACAGTTTTTTAATGCTTAAGCCCAGCTTATCAGTGCTGTAGTCATCTGTCAACTCGAATCAGCCCTGATACTACCTTCCAAGAAGTTATCATCTTCCAATTTAAACGTAAGACACAGTAGAGCTTTTGAAAATAAAATAACACCGAGTAAGTCTACAACAAAAACAGCTATAAGACATGTTTGCCATTACAGAAGAAAAAAATGTCTAAACCATTGTGTCCTTAGCTTCCGAATACGAGTTGGACAAATTGGAAAAAGAAATGGAACAAAGAAGGACAAGCTGTAGATGTGATTTGGTGACGATTGGTTGTAAGCCATGGTTGGCGCACTCTGGCCTTCATAGTGGTAGGATTTCAAACTATACTAGTTCCAGTAATGAGGTTTCTCCTGTGGATGTCTCCAACTCCCATTTGGAGACTTTCCTGCTTAGTTACAAATCAAAACTCGTCATGTCATTGCTTCGCTTACACAATACATAATCAAACGTCTAGAGGATGGAGGGAAATAAAAATCTTCTTAGCTATCCCTGTTTATTTGTAATAAATAATTGTGATTCATTCATTTTCTTGCTTATTAAGAAAACAAAGAGTTGGAAAAATCAACAAGATATGATCTTAAGAATATATATATATATATATATATATATATATATATATATATATATATATATATATATATATATATATATATATATATATATATATATATATATATATATATATATATATATATATATATATATATATATGCATAAATATTTGTAGAAAAATGTTTAATAATGATGTACATAGCTTAACATTCACATTTATTGTATCTAGGTCCAAAGGGGTAAGTTATTCTTACCTAATTAATTCCATTTCAATATTTAACAATATTTTATTATTCTTATTTTTTCAATTAATGGAGAAAAAATCTGTCTTAATTGTATGATTTCCATAAAAATCTAAACATTGATGTGCACAAAACTGTAAAATATGTTACTTTAATCCCATTTTTATATATTCAAAAAATAATATAATATATATGTTTTAAAGGATAGATGTTCTTGTTACATATATTTGTTAATTATATACTTTTACTTTTCTATGTTAAAAATGAATTAAAATAGTATTTTAAATATCTTTTCGTCACAGAAATCTTCGTAGTCAAAAATGTATCTCAGTATACTAAAGAGCAAAATTAAAAGCAATTATATTTTATAAAATATTGATTCTTAAAAAAACTCATTATAATTTTTATTTTTTATAAAAAATATTATTTAAGCAACCTAATCTTCATATATCAATATTTTTCTACTGGTAGCAATATTTAAAACGTAATATAAGTGTATGAAAATTCAGATGAAACCGATTTTCAGAACTCATTTCTAAAATTTTATTTGTATTATCTATTATGTGTTAAGCACACACACACATATTAATGAAAAAAGTATTTATCAAGTGAATAAAAGTAAGTTTTAAAATTCTACTTTAGAAATAAAAAGAACAAATAAATTTACTAATTAGTTATTCTTTATACATTTCATAAAATAACAATTGCCCTTTCTTGACATTTTTCTTTTAATCAAAATATTTAATTGAATAAGCAAAAATATTATTTATTTTTGACTCTATACAGTAATTACTTAGATGAAAATCAGAGAAAAGTTTTAGAAGAATGAAGAATGTGGATTTTTAGAAAAATGTGCCGAGTATTGTTTTCTGACTTTGTTTATAAAATATGTATTATTGTTCCAATATACAGAAGTTGAGGTTTTACACTTTCCTTTTAAATTCTTCTCATTCCTTTATATTTAAAATAAATATTGCTAGCGATTTTGAAACAGTTATAATAAATATTAAACTTCACTACATTTAATTGCTCATCTGTGTAAATGAGAAAGCGAAATAATACATTGATTAGAGTTTATATTAGTTTCGTAACAATAAATGTAAATTTGTAATAAAAGTATCTTGAGATATATTTCTTCCAACTCAATGTTTACATAATATAATTTCCTAAACCATATAAATAGATAAGTGGATTATTTTTTTAAAATAATTGTATACATTATATAAAATTATTATGAAAATGTAGTATAAATATGACGAGATGTAGATTTCTGCAAATTACATTAAATGTAGAGTTCTGTCTTCAAAATGTATGTATACTAATAAAATATATGCAAAGAAGTAGTTTCCTCTCTCTCTCTCTACACTTCAAGAACGAAATACTGTGTTACCTTTTCTTATAGATTATTAAATACCTCAACCCTGTCATAAAACATTCCTCTCTTTATTAATTTCCCATATTCTTAAACTGCGCACCTTTTCTGCTAAAGACGCGAACTTTTCTTGGTTGTTCTTTGAAAAGTTCATCTAATCCTACAGTATTACTGTAGAACAATTGCCTCTTTCTGGAATGGAGAATGCTCATGATGAAAGCGATGAGACGCAAGCTTAAGAAAGGAAAATATCCCTCTCCGCAAGCATTAGAGAAAACACTCTAATCCCCGACGTAACTACTGTCGCCTATGGGCTCATCTATCTTGGGCAAAATCCCAACCAGTTCAACGAGACGAACTTCCCTGTTGATGGTAAACCCTATCAATAATATCCAAACAATGGGTAACCTGATCACTATGTGTTGGAATACCTGGAGAAAGATGAGTAAACTTGAATTTATTATTTATTACGAAAGAATTTCATTTTATTCAATCATAAAGCATTTTAAAATGTACGAAAGATGACAAGACTTTCCCATTTTGTTGAGAACTCTTTCTCAAAGTATTTAAATTTAACATAACTTTCGAATTAAAAATGTTCGAAAGGATATGGAAGAATTTTAAACTCATTAATTACTTCAGCTATTTTTAACGCGAATCTATATTTTGAAGAAAGATTCGATGATCATTTAAATTGAATTGAGCATTTTGCGGTAAGAATTTGAAATGAAATGAACTTTATATTTAATCTTTAAATTGCCGCGAAAGTAATTTAAGTCGATTTTAAATAAATTAAATTTACGTGCTTTATTTTCGATTTGAAAGATAAAAATTCTTTCTTTACGTAAATATGGTACGTAATTTTACTATAATTACAATTATTTTCAATATGTTTCCATTTGTTGCGTTGTATGATTTTCAGAGTAGAAAAATTTTCATGTATTTTAATTGTGAACTTCACTTTTATATAAACTTTCACCTTTAAAATAGCTACATTTTTGCTCTTATTAATAACTGCTTATATTGAAACTATTATTATATTATTTTTAAAAATTAAAAATAAGAAGTTATTCATTTTATAAACACAATTAAAATCATTGATTTTTAAACATTTTTTTTTATTTTTCTGAGAAACATTTAAGTTTATTTTAAAGAATAAAAGTGAATACAATAATTTTTCAATCATTTTTTTATTTAAAATATTTTATTTATTACATTATATCTTATAGTCGCATTTTGTAATTAGTGATTCCCAGGAAAATATGCAAATATATTAATTTACTTGTTCAGTGAAATAGATAATTCTTATGATGTTTTATAAAAGATTAAATTACTAATATGCAAATAAAATAATATTTATCTATAAATTATATAAATAAAACACATTTTAATACTCTTAGAAATATTTTATATTATTTCTGTGTGTTGTGATAAATAAGTCTTAATTAATAGTTTTATTCTTCCTTTTTAAATGTTAATTATATGCAGAAGATTAATTAATTAGCATGTTGTTAAAATAATAATTATAATTTGCGAGAAATTTACTTTTCATTGGGCTTTTTTAATACGTGCGGTAAAAAATTCAGCCATAAATTAGCCTAAAGTGCTCGTTATATTGATTTTATAAAATACTGCTTTATCCTTTTACTATTAATATATGAGATTTCTTATTTATCTTGAAGAAACTTTTTGCTAGTTATAAAATCATTTTTCTAGTCTAATGATCACGTAATTTCATATGCTGATTAACTTTTGTATTTAATGTGTTACTAATGATTAAAAATAAAGCACTAAAATATGAATATAAATTATTTCTGATTTTAAGAAACCATTTAAATGTACGCCTTTATTTCTTACTTATGGAATTCTGAATTTTTTTAAGTTTCTGAAATATTAATGAGGTAAATTTTATTTCCAATATGATTCAATAGAATTCTACTTTATTTATTTTAGCAGCAGTTGTAGCAATTAAATAAGTTAAAATTATTTAATAATTAGCAGCAGAAAAAATTGAGGTCCGTAAATAAAAATCCAAAATAGTTATAAAGAATTAAGATTAATCAAGCCCCTAATATATAATAATTTAATACAATATTGTGGAACTAAAATCTGAATTATTTTATGAATTTTTAATTTCAAAATTCTGAGCATTTGCTTTTAATGAAATTTAAATAGATAATACATGCATACATATGTTTAATTATATTTTAAGTAAAGGTATTCAATTATTTTCTCACACAATCAAAATTACATTTATTTAAATTTTATAAAGTATCCTTGCTAGTCACAGCTGCCTTTCCAGTAAATTATTCTTAAATTCATTTAATGGCATTATGTTAATTTTATTTTAATTTTTATCAATGAAATTCCTTTATTTTATTTCTAAATATAAATATTTGTTTCTCGATTGATAAAATGTTTTATTAATTTCACAGTATAGAACTAAGGAAATGTGATTATCATGTTTCTTTGTTTTGGATAAATGAAAAGGTATTAGTACCTCTTCATTTACTGTAGTTGTCATGAAGAAAGTAAAAATCTAAACATTACTATATTAATATTTACTTGAATATGAAAACCTGAATCTACTGTATAATTCCTCATTAAAATTTATTTACTTTAATATATTCAATAGTGAAGTCTGGTGCCTTAGTAATAGTGCTTCGTGGTCCCAGAGCACAGATCCGAGGCTCAATCCTTGGATTGGGAAGGTCAACTCAGCCATACATCCCTTCAGTGGGTCAATAAACTGGGTACCAAACATGCGAGGGAAATAAATACTTGGGTATTTGCTATAGGCTGACAACCTAACCAAGATATATGCTTCTCACCTCAAGGCTTTCGGCTAGAAAAACAGATATGGGTACTTATTGGCCTTAATCACACATATGGGCTGTTGTGTCACAGGTTTAGTTTTTTAAATTTGCTGCAGTTGTGGTTTACAAGAATATTTACGTTAATTTTAGATAAGTATGCATAATTCCGCAATATTAAAAGCTGTTATAGAGAAAATTATCATATCTCTGATTTTATGATATAATCCATTTTAGATTTACTAATATTAAATCATAATAATATGTGGCCAAGTGAACAACTCTTAAGATGTGGTAATTCAACAAAAGTGTTTGAAGAAACCTTGATTTTTTTAGTTTGCAATCTAATGAAACAATATAGTGTCCAAAACTTAAAAAACAAGCAACAATTCAAATATTCCTAGTTTAATTGTTCGTAAAATTACTATGCTAATAAGAGTTTTTGGAAAATGTTATGATTATTGGATTAAGTTAGAACAAGTAAAGGTAACACTTTTATAAAAAATGGGGATGAATTAACCGTTTAATTGTAAACAAGCAAATTACTATAAAGAATAAAAATTATTGTTTCAAATATACCATAAAACTCTAGACATAGAATCCCACATAACTGCAAATTATTTGAAACCACTTTGAATGGCTGAATAAAATTATATTAATATAACTGTAATAAAAATGTCTTACTTTTTATATATTATTAATAATTAACAGAAATCATGTTTAAATGTTAATTCATATTAATTATATCATTCCCTAAACATGTTCATTTTAACGATTACATATGTCAGTTTACATTTTTAGGATATGCTAAGAAATCTGCTTCTTCTAGATAACTTGTCTGATAAAATTTCAACTTGTAAAGAAAATCAAACGCATTTCGAAAATGCGTTAAACTATTATAGAATGAATATGAATTAAAATAATTTTCATATAGAATATACCAGTTAATGTAAACACCATTTCTATATAAATATGTTGTTGTTGTCTTGTGCCAGCCAGGCTGACAATATGGGGTGCGCTGCTCCACTTTTCCAACTGAACCATGTTTTGGTATGGAGTCCGACTTCCTCAGTACACACATGCCATAGGAACCCGTTTATAGGGTAGGCAACCATTTATACAAAGAAAGGACAAAGACAGGATAAACAAAGAGAGGAAATACATCCATGCCCGAACTGGGATTCGAACCCAGGATCTCCCTATCCGCAGTCAGGCACTCTGACCACTACACAGGGTAGGCGGCCTATATAAAGAGTAATAAGCATATTTAGGAACTGAGGAAACCTTAAAAATAATGTTTGATAAACGTAAAGAATGTTTTATATTCAAAGTAAATTCAGTATCTGGTTCTAACAGTTATCTACAAAATTTTAAATTTTCCTAAATCTCAAAGTTACTTATTTTTTATAGTAAAATTGATGACAAATATGTATTTAAACTTTTAACAAAAATTCTTGATATTTTATTTTATATAGAAGATGCTGGAGTACTTTAGAAAGAAAGCAATTAAGTGAAAATTCTAACAATCAGCTAAAATTAAATTATAAGATTATTAGGTTAAGTCGCAGTGAGTTCTATAGAAAAAATTAGTTGATAATTAACTTCATTAATTGTTGAAAATTAAAATTATATTTGACTGAGCCTTTTCCCATACCCAATGGATATTTCAATATTCAACTTCTATACTAACACGGGAAGAGTTTCTATTGAAAAAATTTATTTCCCATTTTGTTTTAATAACTTACTAACAAGGCCACTAAATACACATCTATTTACATTGACAAGATTTATAACTTTTATCATTTTGTTTCCAAACTCAAGTTTTCCTTAACGAAATCTACAGCCAAAAATATTAATTAAAACGTTTTGCTAATAATTATCATGCCCTACTTCACCTTCAGTCTGTCTTAAGACCCTAACTTAAGGTGACTTTTGATAATCTATCCATTAGAATTTGAAAAACGAAATTTAAAATAAGATTACAATGAATCCATGCAATTTAAATATAAAAATTGAATCTTCTTCCTTTTTTAAAATGTATATTTTTTAAATATTTAAAAAGTGGAACATTTAGAGCTGAGTGAAATTATAGTTCATAATATTTGCTAAATTTTAAAATATCTCATTTTTAAAATATTAAAATATTTATATCAATTTACTTCATGTAATACTAATTATATATATATATATATATATATATATATATATAAAATTAGTATTACATGAAGTATATATATATATATATATATATATATAATCTTTAATCATTTTCTGAAAGTGTATTCAAAATAATTCATTTTAATTTGAAGATCCTGCGGAGATATCTTAATTTGGTAAAAAATATATGTCTCATTTAATTTAATCACCGTCTATTTATCGATTCAATTATCCGGCTGTTTTGCTTTAATATAAATGTCAGAAAAACAATGGAGATTTAACAATCTATAGTACTTTCTATACATATCATGGTATTTTTGCGTTTATATTTTTTGCTGTTCTAAGCAATGACGAATTTAATTTCAATAAATATATAATGTCAAACATTATCACTCAAAACGGTGTTTTAGAGATTATTTATGTTTTCTTTATTTTCGTAATTTTTTGTACTTTTAATATTAGCTGAATTTATCCTTATCAATAAGAAATAAATAAATCAAATGTACCAACTAATTAGAAATAGAGAACTGCCTCTAATTATGATGTTTATATAATGATTTTTACGGCATTTTTAATGGAAAAATACCATGAACTAAATAAAGAAAAATTGTTGAAAATTTAAATAAAATTTACACACGTTTTAGATAGATGCTCATTAATAGATTAAATTCAAAACTAATAAATTTATTTAATATATGAAAGTTACTTATTTGACTTAACACTGCAAGAAGAAATTATCATACTTACTTAACTTCTTTAATTAAAAATTACATTTTTTAAAATTTACCAGTTATATCTTAGTTAATAAATAAATTGCCATTTAAAATTTAATAATTTTTGAGAATAAATAAACACAGAAAATAAATCATTTAATATGTTTACACTAAAAAGTAGCTTGAAAAAAACTACAAAACTATAAAATGCTTCTATGAATAGTTAAATTGGAAACATTTCTAGGTTATATTTTATTAAATGTTTTATTAAAGTAAAATCTAACAAAAACGATGATGTAAATAACTGTTATATTTAATTACAAATAACAGCTTTTTTACCATAAAGTTGAGTTATTTTCTTAAGTCATTGAATTAACAGACTAATTCTTGTGCATATAGTGTAATTATATAAATGTAGATTTACAAACAATTTTAGAATAAATCAATAAATATTTAAATAATTGCATTCTTCAAATTTCATTTTGATTACTTTAAAAACCATCAGAAATCTCTACTAAATGAGACAGAATATTAAGAAAGTTCTAAGATTTGAAATAATAAAAGAGCTATAGATAGCATGTTATTTTTCAATCTGTGTCAATTCTTATATGGGTGACATAAATTTGTTTATAAGGGTTCCATAAATTCTCCAAATTAGCTAATCAGATTGACGATCAGAATTTTAAACATATAGTATTATTTCTAAAATTGTGGCATCTTACAATTTTAAATATTTTAAGGAGGGAATATGAAATTCTATAGAAAATATATTTTTAACGACACAGGATAAACTGTGTACTAAATAGGAGAAGTATCAAAACATATATATGGCATTATTCTATTGAAATCAGAGGTTTGTCTCTTTATTTAATTGGAATAACATTGCAATATAGCCAGTAGAACCTTATTGCTGCAAGAACAGGGCTAGATAAGGCTCTGTTTACAAAAATCGACCCATGGGATGGGGGAGATGAATTACACGTGATCATTCTTAATGAAATATCACATCGTCCAACACACATATGACAGGAAGGAAAAATGGGTGGGATCAAATGCTTCCAGTACCACCCTAATCTTTGTACTTCCTTTTGAGCTGAGATTTTCATAAACTAAGGTATATGACTTGACGCCTTTGTCTCCAACGAAGGATGGGTCCAATAAATTGGATGTTACTCCCTTCTTGTGAGACTTAATTTTATTTGATATTAGAATTCTCCTGTTTTCCGAGTTTTACATGGGGGGATAGTTCTTAAATTTTCAATTTATTTGAGTTTGCTTTTAATGAACTTTTATTGCTTTTTTTGAGAAAGGGATGTTGTGTCAGTTGTTTCTTTTCAGTGTAAATAATTTGTTGTAGATGTTGAGTTTTTTAGTTGGGAAATAGGTCCATGTTTTTTTAATAAATGATTTCATTTCTAAATAAGAATGAAATGTAATTTCACAGCAAATAGAGAACGCTTTTTAAGAAAATTTTATATTGAAAAATGTTTTAAGTATATATAAATCAATATATCTCAAAGCAATTTCAATTTAGATTTTAAAATATCTTATTACTTAATTGATTTTTAATCTCGTTTTGAGAGAGATTGTGTGAAAGTTTTCACATTTATGATATTAATAGTTTTCAAAAAGATTAATTTTAATTTTGTTATCTCTAACTTATTATCGTATTTTCTACTTTTGATAAATTTGAAATAATATTCTTAAATTACTGTTTTTCAAGGAAAAATGAAACTGATTTATAAAATGAGGAATAACACCTATCTGAACATGAAAAGGAAAAAAAAAACTAGAAATAAAAAATGTAAATTATTGGATGTGCTGCTTTGGACTTGTGAATAAGATAAATTTAATCTCATGCACTTTAATGTTCCAAATTTTATCAGCTGAAAGCATACAATCATTAATGTATATTCACATATCTATATCACAACACCCTAAATAATCATTCAAAGTTAGATTTTAAGATTTAAAAGCTTTTTATGAAAAAAATTTTAACTGTCATGCTAAATCATTATTAACTTAAATAATATTTTTAGAGTCTGAAATATTACAAAAATAACATTTCTACTGAAAAAAAAAACTTTTGATAAATCAGATACTCTCTAATCAACTGTCATTTTTTTAATATATCCCCCCAAAGACTAATATTGCGATATTTTACCCGCCATATTTAAAGCTTTGAAACATTACATTTTTCCAAATTCTCAAACCAGTAACACATATATTTAAAATAAAAATTTTATTTAGTAACTCACAGCAAACTTTCATTCACATGTTCTTATTAATAAATCTAAGTGTATTTTAAAATTTTTTATTCTGTTTTTGTATTTTTAATACAACATACACTTTGTACGTATATTAAGATAATTATTTCCTTAAGTATTTATAAATATCAAGCATTGGGTATTACCTTTTCCATTTAAATCTTTAAAAATTTATGTAGTTGATTTAACTCTTGTAATGCTTAATGTGGGTTTCCATTAAAAATTCTATATTTCAGAGAAGAAGCAATTCTATTTGAGAGAAGAAGCAATATTACAATTGCTTCTTCTCTCTCAAAACTTTTTATTAGTAAATGATATTCTAAAATTGCTTTAAATGGGAAATAATAGATATTTAAAGTTAATGCAGACAATATGTGAACATAAAATATTAAAAGTTATTTATCAAAGTTTAAATATTTATGATTTTACTGAATTAATTATTGATTCAATATTTTAATCAAATAAAAGGGATCATTGGAAAATTATAAACTCTTTTCTTTAGATAAAATTCATAAATTATTAGTACTCTTTGAAAATTTGTAAAATAAATATTGATTTTAGTGTAAGAGTATAACTCTGATATCAATGTCATGAAATCTTATAATTTCCATTACAATTAAACACTTTTTACTATTAAATGAAATTTCCGCCTTAAAATCCTGAACCAATTATATTTTTTTATGAGTTTACAATTTAAAACATAAAGTATTGCATTTTATTAGTACTTTTTTTTGATCAGTATATCCAACAAAATAAAATTGCTGTGATTTAAATAGCACAAATGTTACATAATATAAAGTTTATTTAAAATTATTTCTTCTTAACTGATTAGTAAACTTATTTTTATGGATCTTCAGTGAAACAATTTTCATGTGTATTTCATAGAATGAAAAAAATTGCAAAGGCTGAAGTTAAGCTGAAAATGAAGTTGATTGTTTATTTATTTGAAGTTAATATAATATAAAGTTTAAATTTTTAATCATAAAATTTCTATGATGAAAAAGGGAAATTATGAATTCAATAATCTTATGTTTTATTGCAGCATTTTAATGTTTATTAAGTATTATTAACATTTCATTGATTTCATTGAAAATTTATATTAATGTAAGATTACTAGTTTAAGTGTAATTGCAAATTTTTAACAGTAAGACATTCCCCTTCGTATTTCCCTTCCTCTTAAGAAATAGAAATTCACTCGTCATCTTAAATGTAACCTAGAGATTAAATATCAATAGACAGACACATTTCATCCAAGATAATTTTACTTTTGACAACTTAATTAAAAAGTGGGAATAAAATGCTCCATTTTTGCACTTTATGTCCTCAATTCAAAGTGATCTATCGTAAAGGCATTTTTTTTCAGTGAAACCTCACTAGCAATTTATAACTGAAAATGGGTATATTACCTACAAAGGTTTTCATATATAAAGTAGGCGCTCCATAATTTATATCTTCCAAAACAAATAACTTGATAATGTGATGATAATATTCTTCAGTGATTTATATAAATGAAATTTTCTCCCAGAGTGAGAAAGACAATCAGCACATTTATCAGTGGAGAACAATATATTTTTTTTTTTGCTTGTGCAATAACGTAGAAGAATAATGGAAAATATTTTATTGAGATTGAAGAATATTTTTGAAGTCTGGGAAAAATTTGCACGATTAATATCGTTTTCGGGAAAAGAAAGTTTTCTCGTGCAGATGCAGCTTGCGTGACTTTTACTCTGTTTGTATACACGTTAGAGCTTACTCTGTGGGAAATATCACACATTCTTCACTGTTTATTTCATGGTGGCAGTACTTTGGCTTGATTCCTTGTCTGTTGCATAAAGTAGAGTCATCTCAGACTTTGTATTAGTCACGTCTCCTGATTCATCGTTTCAAACGTTTACTTTTTCCTGAAATGGATAGAAATCATGAAAATAACTAAATCATAGCTATATCTTATTTTTTTAGGTCTACTAAAAATAAAAGATCATATTTTAGGCTCAATTTTATGCAATTTTTATTTAGGAACTCTCTTCCATAGGCTAATTATTTCCGATCACATGTTTATATTAGACGGCAATTTATTAATGTATGAATATACAATTTAATTTAAAATGTTTTAATTCAACTATTTATTAGTGTTCAGGGATTAATTATTAAGAAGATGAAGTATTCGTTTCTAATACAAACGATGCAGAAATTGTTTTCATCTAGTTAGGATTCAACATTTTATATTTTGATACCAGGACTAAGGAAAATGTGCATTAATTCCCCAAAATTAAAACAGGAAACGTAATTTTAAATGTATTTTAGAGTTCTTTTTAAAGTTGTCTTAAAGGGCATTAAGTAGTTACTATTTATTAATATACGAAATAATCTGCATCGATTTCCTCTAAAATATATACATATATATCAAAAAAGTAAATTACTAAGTTATTTATCTTCTTACTTATCCCTGTACATTTTTTACCTTATAATAATTATCGATAAGTAGGCAAAGAATTCAGCAGACTAGATATATTAGCGTTATGAATTCGATGGAGCAACAACTGAGTAATTCCTGCCAGCTATAAAAAATATGTCAGAACAGAAAAATAGTTCCTAATGTCGAAAAGGTTTAGGCTATTACCGATCAATTATCGCACATCAATTGCGAGAAAATGGTTAGAGAAGCTATTCCAGCCATAGGGTAACACAAATGCAGATGATTACACTTTTATTTTTTATGAAGGTGCAACTGCTTGAATGCTTCTGATTAATCGGCTTTCCTTGGTAAAACTGTTTAGAATCAGTCTAGCGAAAACCTAAACTTGGTGGTTATAAGGAAAATGCTTACCATTGTTTAAAGCGGTTGCATTTGTGATTTTAATATATTGTCAATTTTTTATAATACTAACTGTTTTAAATTAAGAATATAAATTTTGTTTATACAAAAAAATTTGTTTTCAGATGTAACGAAATCTTAAATTAAAAAAGTTATTGCTTAACGTTGTTTAGTCCAATTTTGCAATTGTGATTTCTTGTAAACGTACTTAAATATTAACTTCTCTATTCTAAAGAATTTTATTAACATTGGGAACAATCGATCTAATAAGTCTTTATGTGCAGTAAATGATCGTTGAGTGACAGAGAAACCGAACCATTTTAGAAAAAAATTAATGTATACTAGTAAACAAATGAAACACAAAACCATTTTAAAATTGAATAAGAGGAAGGTTAAATTATTTAATAATGTTTACTCTCAATCTCCATGCATTTAGTCATTATAAAATTCAATTTATTTCTTACTTGGCTATAAATAAGTTGCACTTATTGTGTGAGTTCAAATGAATATTCAGTTTTGCTGTACACAGGTGTTGGTCATAAGATTTATTCAATGAGTTAGGAAATTTACTATATATTGACAAAAAAAAAAAGATTATTGCAGAAAAAGCATAAGGAAAGGTTAATTTTTCGTGACATTCCAAGAAAATGACTGGACTACAGTCAAAGATAACTTAATCATTTAATAATACAGATACAGATAATTTAATAATACTCTTACAGTTTCATACAGATAATTGATAATACAGTAACGTGATAATACAGATACAGTTTGATGCAGTTTCATTTTAACACTTATATATTTGAGCACAATAAAAGTATATTAAAACATATTATTAAAGAAAAATTTTTCTATTACTTTGTATGTTGGTAACTATTCTATCCAATCGATCAAATGTGTACGCGCGCGAGCTATATAATTAACAATATATATATATCTCCATTTAATTTATTATGATTTAAGGATACAATGACAAGGAATTTACTCCAAATAGTGATAATTATTTATATTAAATTAAAATTAATTTTAAAATATGTAAAATTATTAAAATTTAATATTAATATATGCATAAAAATAAATACAATTTATCAATATTTTAATTTTTATGTAATTTAAAAATTTAATTTTCTAATGACACTGTTTTAAAGAAATTGACGGTAAAACGCAATAAATGCTAACTGCATTCGCCTGAATCATTAGAAAATTTGGTGTTTACTTTCAGATTTTAAATGATATTTTTTTAAATGATGAGTATGTGTTTAAAGAGTATCACATGATACTGTTGCCGAGAAAAAAATCATAATAAAAGAATAATTCATGAACACTTTAAAGGCCCCAATGGCCTTTTTAAATAGATCATTATTAGTTATTGTGTTCTCATAAAATCTAATTTTAATGCAAAATACATTGATTACATAAAAAGCTTTTTCACACACATAAAATTTCTACTTAATCAGTCCTTAAAAATAAAATTTATTATTTGAAATTATGCATTCTTTGAATTAGATATGCAGTATAAGAAGAAGGATCTTCTAAAGGGAATATGCTCTTAATATGTGTGCTAAGTGTATATCTCCTGTTATTGAATTAGGATGTGTTTATTAGCTTCTATTTTTTATGCAAATTATATATTTAATTTGATTAACTCATGTTTAGCGCATGGTCTTTGCAGTTCAATAAAAAATAAACTCCTTTTTAACATTAGATTCTTTATTAATATTCAAATATTTTAAAGTATAGATTATAATGTTTGCTTTTTTAAATATTAAAATTTGAAATGTTTAAGATTAAATGAATTTGTTAAGTAGTTTATTTTATATTTTTATTGATAAATATAAACCAGCGTTGAGAATTATTTCAAGTTCATTTATATATATATATATATATATATATATATATATATATATATATATATATATATATATATATATATATATATATATATATATATATATATATATATATATATATATATATATATATTATATATGTATGTATGTATATATATATATATATATATATATATATATATATATATATATATATATATATATATATATAAATATATTACCGTGAAAGTTTTGTGAAGCTTAGGTGGTTATTTCTGTATTTTCATATTCTTTATTGCTTTTGAATTGAATTGTATTATGGTATTTCTATCTCTTCATTTATTACTGTACACACACACACACACACACACACACATATATATATATATATATATATATATATATATATATATATATATATATATATATATATATATATATATATATATATATATATATATATATATACATATATATATAATATGATAAAATAAAATTTAATTTTTAGATTAATAGTCTACATAACAATTTTTGAGATTTTTTTAAGAAAATATTTTATTCTTACATTCATTCGTTTTCCGAGTATGTGTGAAGACGAATAAGTCTTCACAAAAGATATAGTCAAAAAATGTATTTTGAATTTGTGATTTGTTGAACAATATTGGTATGTAACGTGTTTAATAATTGAATTAATACCTGTCTCAAATGCAGTTTTTATTACATCATATTATTTTATTTAGGTAAATAATGATTGCTATAAGTAATAATTCGTGCAATAAAAATTTTCTTGATATTTTACTTTAAGAATTATTCTTTATTAATATTTATAAAAACGTTGTGTTTATCCAAGAATATTATAACCACAGAGGATTTCGGAAATGTAAGTAAATGACTATAAAATTTGAATATATTTCGCGTATTATCAGAATATAAACAAATTGAGGAATAATATTTGCTCTTTAATTAATGAATGCTATTTTTGTAAAGTTTAAAATTAGAGTTTTTGTATCGATTTATTTTTAAATCAGTATTTTAAATATCATTCTGATTTATAAATAATAAAAAAATCATATAAAAAATATGTTAAATAAACTGCAAAATAAAGCAACATTTCTCATATCCTTATTATTTTTACATATCTTTCGAGGATTAATTTAAATTTAAAATTACGTTCTAAGCATTTTTATTCTTTACAACATTAATGTCTTTTATGAGTTCAAAAATTTTTTACAGTAACACGATGATATAAAAGAATAACTTTTATATATGAGGTTTGTTTTTGTTATCGCTGTGGAATATAATTTTTATAAATTCCAAAACTTAAATTTCAATTGAGTAAGCATACATAATCAAAATCCGAATAAATTTTGTTTTTTCACTTTTTCAAACAACACGTTGCTTGAAAGGACTACTTTTTAATGACACACAAAAGTAAGGTTTAAAGTAAAAAAAATAAATAAAAAATAAAAAAGTAAAGACACTTTAATTAAAATTGGTCACAAAAGAACGTATTCTTCAGTTATTTTATACCGCTGAATAATTCTTAGAATCTTAAAAAGATTAAAAACAAAGTCTATTTCTGATGGAAAGAATTAATTGCATTTAGTGTCTTTATTCGAAAGAATTTGAAAATTTGTTGAAAAAAGTATTTTTAAATTGGATAACTCGGTAGATATTTGAAGTCTAAAAATTTTCCAAAAAAATGTCTAAGATGCAAACTTAGCTTACGTGAAATTACTTTAGATTAATTTTTCAAACTCAATCTGACATTACCTGGAGTTATTTGAAAGTAAATCTTTAGAAAACAGTGAGAAAATTTTTATGCTGATTTAATTATATGTCTTCGAAATGTCTTTCTTTCTAAACTTTATAAACCGGATTAAAACTTTTAAATATCGCTGATTTTGTTTTATCTGAATATCTTAAAATAACAAAAAAAAACATATTTTATTTTATTTTTCCTACAGCGTAATATTATTTTAAAATATTGATTACTTTGAATGAGAACATAAAAAGGAATTTAAGAACTTAAGAAAGAAAGAAATAAAGAAGAAATAATAGGAACTTTTAAACTAGGAAAACAACCGAAAAATTTATTAAAAATTGCATACTTTACTACTGATAATATTAAAATAACTTTGTTTAAATATTCTCAGTTAAAGTAATCTTATGTATATTATACTAGAAATCATTTTCAATTAAATAATAAAAAGTTTTGTGTAGAAGAATTAAAACATCGTAGAAGAAACATTACCTAAATTTAGGAAATACTGTATTAGTTTTAATTTATCTGATAATTTTATATAAAATTAAACAATGCTTCAAGAAGAATTTTTTTAAATAAAAGAAATCTGTATATTTCTTTTACATTATAAAATGATAATCGTCATTTCCATTATTCTTGTTTACAAAATTAATAAGTCTAAAGATAATTATTTTTGAAAGGAGTTTCGGTAAAGTATGTAGCTCTTTTTTAGTAAAAAATTGAAATTAGTCTTTAATTCAAGGGGATTTACCAAGAAATCATTACAACTGCAGAAAATTTTCTTTGAATTTAAATGAACTTCACTTCAAATATTAAAATATTTAAAGACATTGAAAATTACATGAACGATCATTTTAGTAATTCAGATGATTTTTTTAATTAGATAACTATATTCTGAATAAAATTTTTTCCATGAATATTTTGGTTTTGTGTGAGCTTTTATATTTTACACATGATATATATGTTTATTGTATTGAATTTACCATAAGCATACATTTCGGAAAAATCGATACTTAATGGAAGAATAAAATAAATATTATAATCAGAATAGAATTATTCAGATATTTTCCCCGTTAACTATGAAAAAAATCTAAATAATTTTATCTAAATATTTTTAATATTTAATATTTATTCATTATGTTAAATTTAATTATTTGCTTGAAAAAATTATAACTTTTGAAAAATAATCATGGATTCTTTCATTACTTTAGCAAGTGTAAAAAAATATTATGCATCATTCATTAACTGCCAGTTTTCTTTTTAAAAGTATATTTTTTCATAATAATTCCTTTCAATTTAACATGTCATAAATGAGGGATGAAAGTTTGAAAAATATGTCATTGATATGTCAACTTCATTCAACTTAATTGTTCTCTAAATGTAAAGGATGCATTATCAGAACCCTTTTTATGAACTCATTTTACTAAACAAATCAGTGAATAACTTGTTTAAATGAATACACTCTTCACAATTCTCATTTCTTCACAATTGTGTGTATTTAATCATAATGCGTAAATATTCCCTTTTAATACTGCAATATGTTTATACTTGAAATGAATCTTGCTGGCTAATTAAAAAAAATTTTTGCTTTCACTATGTGCACAAAATATCTCAGAATTTAACACATATCCATAAGAATATTTGAAAGCACTATTGATGAATATATAGTGGGTATAGTTTAAATTTCTGGTGATTCAATGATTTAATGTTTTATTACTTTTACCTACTTTCATAAAAGCAAAATTTTGTTATTAATTAAAAGAAGTTTCACAAAAATTTCATGATATTATAAAAAACATAAGAACTAAATTATATTTTCTCAGAAATTATATATATTATTTTCTGACTGTGGTGCTTAATATATATTTATTTAAATACATTCAAGCAATTTATTTATTTGCTTAATTTATAGATGAGATAAGAAGAAAAAATCATACAGCACACATAACACAGAAAACAAAACTCCAAATTACCATTTTTTGCTCGTTAATTTCATATAATGGCAAATTAAGAAAAAAAGGAAGAAAATCACAATTTTATGCATAATGTGAATTACCGTAATATATAAGTTATGTTAATTTACTAAAAAAATTTTGTTGTGTTATAAAAAGGCTTTCGGGATTAAAGCGTTGTGATATATTTTGCCGTCATTTATCGTTGCTTAATCTAGTGTATTCCTGTATTTTTGCTTGCATTTCAAAAATATTTAGCTAAGTTGCTTAATAGCTATGAAATTTAGTTATGGCTGATTTAAATAATCTGTTTAGTGAGAGAAAATAGGTAACTTTTGTTGTCATTCATAATAAAAATCATATTTTCGCTTCATTTTTAAAAAAAATTAAAATTAATACGCATAGAAATTTTTATATGATTAAAAACATTACTTAATATAATAAATTAATTTATAATTTATGATTTATTTAATGTTCCTTAAAATGTTAGCAATAAAGGAATTCAAATAAGGAATATATAGATTTGTAAAATGTTAAATGTAGAAAAATGTTTAGTAATTTTTTTAAAATTTTATGTTTATGAGATATATTATTAACACACACATAAAATACAATACTTTTATTTAGTTCTTGATGTAAGTTTATAAATGAAAGTGAAAAAAATATTTTTAGAATATATTTTTTATATCCGAAAATTTTACTCTGAAATGATAATAAATTTTGTCTAAATTTTTTAAATATTAATCCCATTAGAAGCAAGCAGTAAAAATTGAATGATAAGAAATTCAAACAGAAACATTAAGTTTACTAATATACCAGTGTTATACCTTCTATTAATTTTCCAAAGCTTTTCTAATATACTTTAAAACATGTTTTTTTAATTGATTATACGTTTTGTTTTAATTGCTGCTGTTTACTCTCAAAATTATTTACTAATATATTCTTACTTGTTATTAATAGTTCATGAGAAAGCCAGTATTTTCAGAGCAGCACGCAATTATTATCTATTTTTATCAAAAGATCTTATTTAAATTATAAGATATTTCTTATTTAAAACATTTAAGTGTATCAAATAGTTTCTTCAATTATTATTAATGAGACAAAATGCTTACTTGCTTTCTATTCTTCTCCTACTCAATTTATGCTGCATAAAAAATTCCTCGTTTTGATTAAATATAGAATTTTAGGAATTTATAATTTATGAATTATATTTCATTAATAGGAAATTAAAATACCCACAATTCTTTGTTCAATATGTTTCCAAATATGTATCAGTACGATTAGAAAGAAATTCTATTTACTTAGTTTTTAAAATATATTGCTACCTTTTTCAAATTCAAATATTAAAATCAATTTAAAATATTACTACAGTATAGTTATTTACAAAATGAACTCTCTACAGTCATATTTTATATTTCATTCACTGTTTAGAAAAAATTATTTTACTCGTTTGGTGTTTTTATTTTATATGTTTTATTTTTTATTGATTTTGGTTTTTTCTTTATTTTTATCGACTTTCTTCATCAAATTCATGACAATTAATTTTTAATTAAAATCATTTTTAAGGAAATATTATGTATTTTCTTTTCATATGTACCAAAAAAACACTGATGCAAATAAGTCGCAACTATTTAAAAATACGTGTAACTTAATTAAAAAATACTTCTATTTACCTCTTACAATAATATCTATTCCTTCCAACAACTGAGTAGATTCTTCAGAAATGCATATTTTCAAACTAAAATCTTAACACTATATAAAATTCTGAAGAATTGATAAGGATTCAAAGTCTAATAAACACGCTGTGTCTGAAGCTCGAACTATATTTTGTTCTAAATTTCTTCCCAAGCAATAATAAAAAGAGTTTTACAGCTGGAATGTTGTTTAACAATTCAGAATTTGTAATTAGCATTCAGATTTCACCAGATAACTTGAGCAATCTTGGATCTAGTGCAGCTGTGACCTTTCGTTAATCTGTGAATTCAAAATGCTCCAGTCAGGGAGTGAGAAAGACAGTGAGTTGATAGTTATAGCATTCGCTTGCTTAAAATTTATTGCATATTCTTCTCTTGATAGTTAAGACTTTCGATATTGACATTGAAACTACTGCTTACATTTAACTCATCCCTAAGACAATGAAAAAAGTAAAATTTTAATATTTACAGTCGAAGTGGCATATTTTTTATCGACACTTAATAGAATTTAACTCGCTGATGAAAAAATAAAGCGTAGGAATGTCAAATTCTAGTTTACTAACTTATCAAACTTATCATATGTAGTTACATTAAATATAAATCAAACAAAATCGTTTATAGTAGGAAGTGGCTTTTTTTCCTTCGAAATTTTCTTTTGTTTATTGTTAATGGAGTTGTTTGTTGATGATATTAATCATTTAAGAAACCACACTAACGCGAAACCTAGAATAACGATAACACCTAGAATAATTATAAATAACAAAAGAGTTATCTATAGTAGTATTAACTATAACTACAAAATTGATTATTATTTCATATTTAGAGGAATTAAATAAGTTAATCAGAATATAAATACTATTCAAAATGCAATACCTTTCATGAAGAGTTAATTCTCCATCACACACACACACACACACACACACTTACACACACACACACACACACACACACACACACACACACACACACACACACACACACACACACACACACACACACACACACACACACACACACACACACACACACACACACACACACACACACACACACACACACACACACACATATATATATTTATGTATATATATAAATTATATATAAATTTACATTCGCATATATATATCTGCGTACACCGTAGCAAATTGTTTTGAAAGGCTGCATTTTAATCCCATGTATAGAAATGTAATATGTTCTAGTAAGTAATTTAGCTGAAGTTAGTTCTGACAATTTGATGAATTAAAGTACTTTAAAATGTTTATAAGTAATGATGTATAAGTATAATAAGTTAATGATGTATAAGTATATTAAGAAGCCTTAATTCCATACACAGTTACTTTATATGATAAAAAAAGTAATAGTAATCCAATGTTAAAAAAATAATTGTCAACAGTCAGGTTATACAAAGTTAGTTTTCCTATTAAATTGCTTTAAAGTCCGAAAATATTATTTTTTAATCGTAAATTAGGAAATATTATAAATTGTATTAAAACAAAAAAATCTTTATTAATGTATACGTTAACTTTGCATCAATGAGTAAATGAAAGTCAAATCACGCGCAGGTTTAAAATCAATGAAAATTTTATAAAAGTGCACGGATCTTTAATTATAATTCAAAAGAAGCCATGATAGAACTTGAATTTCTTTTTGTAATTTTCTTTACTTTTTACTCCATACTTTTATTCGGTTTCATATTTTTCTACTTTTATTTTTTAATTTTTCCAGCAAAAATTCTTAATAGGGAAAGTTAGTACAAAGATTTCTCTATTGAAATTTATAATAAAAGTTAGTTTCAGCATTAAAGATTTTTGTTGACTAAGGAGTTCAAAGAGATTTTCTTTGCATATTTTATCTAAAGGTGTATAATTATTGTTACACAGTTAAAAGATGAAAGTATCTGTCTTCATAAAAACGACTTTTTAACATATATATATATATATATATATATATATATATATATATATATATATATATATATATATATATATATATATATATATATATATATATATATTGCATTTAATTATCATTTTAATATTTTGATATTTTTGTTCATAAATAAATAAATAAAAAGTACCTTAATAGGATTTCGTAGTTGTGTTTTTTAGCATTAAAGTATCATCAGCATTATCAGAAGATGTTATATAAACACGAAGAGTATATCATTTTTCTTCAATTAAGAATACGAGTCTTACATGCTAAAAAGAGGAAAGTTTTTAAGTAATTTATAAAGAAATTTAATTTCACACATTCCAAAAACATTCTTTGTATTAGTTTATTTCAAGAAAATATATTTATTTTTTTTAAAATATTTTATTTGAAACTGAATTCTATTAGACTTAATTCTATTATATATATATATATATATATATATATATATATATATATATATATATATATATATATATATATATATATATATATATATATATATATATATATATATATATATATATATATATATATATATATATATATATATATATATATATATATATATATATAATAGTGAAACGCATAATTTCATTTTCAAAAAATATAAAATATTTGTATCTCATGAAGTGTCATATTTTCTTTTGATAAAAATTTGATTTTGAAAATGTTTTATAAGTTATGATTATAATTTGTATTTACGGCGTTTTAACTTTTGAGAGAAATATAATCTATTTTACAATGATTTTCTTTTTATATTTCATTAATTTTGTCGTGATTAATTTGTTTTCTTAAAGCCCTCATTAGCTAATTATTTTATTACAAAAAGGCATCTATTAGAGTCAAGAAAGAAAAAATTAAGACTTAGTGAAAGTGTATGATTAAATAACTTCTAAATTGTGTGGGAAGAAGAAGAAATATTCGGATCTATTCTATGAAAATAATTTAACCCCTGGGAGAAAGTATTTAAACATATCTTCTTTAAATATATTAATACTTGTATGCTAAAAATACTTGACGTATTTTAATACAGAATTAAAAATGTATATTTTTTATTGTTTGTGTTGTAATGAATTTAAATAAAAAAATTTTACGTTTGTAACTATCCCTAGGTTTATATGTAATTTATTACAAACAACATTTAATTAATATTTCGCTTATCATTATATACATTATTTTTTTGAATTCAAGAGAAATTGTGTAACTAAATTGCATTGTTCGATACAATATGAATCTAATTATGTTAACTGACCTATTTAATGACGTCTTTATAAAATATCAGACATGATTTCAATTTTATGTTTGTCTAAATGTTATATACTTAATTTTATCTTAGCATAAATACCCAAAAAATTGTTATTGCATACAAATATTAAACACAAAATGATCTTTGTCAAAAACAAACGTAATTATTGTCTTTTTAATCTGAATTGTTGGACCATTCTTATTTTTAAGCATACATTTTGTATTAGAACTCTGTGTTAAGCTAAGCAAAAGTCTACAGAAGTGATATAGTAAGTTATTATTTATTAAATACATATAATATCATCACAAGTTTGATTGAAAATCCAGTTGGTGATGTTTGCTTCTCATTTCCATATCTCAGACACCAGCTGTTAAACACTGAAAAGACTTCTCGGTTCGCAGCTCAGTTCACGTGTAGTTTAGTATATGCATAGAACTATTATCTGAATCTTTTCAATAATGGATTTCAAATATACGAGTTTTAATAGGGAATATGGACTGTTTATCATTGCTCGTTTTATTCAAACTATTTAGCATATGATGAAATACAGTAAAGCTTTTCAGAGATAAGTAGGGAACATTTACTTTGATTAAGGTAAAATTAATAACTCTAGTAACATATTGCAATAATGCCTAGTATTGACAAGTGATGTTAACGCAAAATTCATAATTTTAATCATGAAGAAGTTATTTCTAATTCAATTAAAAATATCAAACAAAACTTGATAATTTGTAAATGGAAAATAAAATTCTTATCGTAATTTTAATATTTAAAAATATTTAGATCAAGAACGAAATTTTTAAAGTTTGGTTAAAGGATATAAAATTATATGATTTAAACTCAAGCGATTTTTATCTAGAAAAAAGATATTTAAAATTAATTTTATAAAATTATTAAATTTTACTTGTTATTCATAAAATATATTTTAAGCTGTAAAAATTTTTTAAATTTTATTTTAGGTTATGTTTATTTTATAATTATTTATGTTCAAAATGACTCATTTTATTTGGTATATCAATATGAATTAGCAATAAAAGGCTTAGTTAATATGGTAGCTACAATTACATGCAAAATAATTTATCTATTTCGCATGCTTACTCTCTTAACTTTATGTTGTTTTTCATCTATCGTTATTAACTTAATTTATGCAATTGATGAGAAAACATATTTTCAATTTTATATTAATAAAATTTTATATTAATAAATTATTCTAATAAAATATTAGTTGTATCAATATCAATAATAATTTGTGATAGTTATAATAAATTTAGAAAATAGAAACAAAAATATTTTTTGAGTAACTTTAAAAGCACTTTGATAAACATTTAAACGTTTACCCTCTTCAGTTCATTTAATTCTCTCTCTCTCTCTCTCTCTCTCTCACACACACACACAAATCTATATCTCTTTTAATCAAAATACCCCAAACAGAAAATTGTATTTAGTTTTTCTCCTGTTATATAATCTTTAAGGTGAATTATTTTGATGACTTTTCACATTGTAGTTATGTTTTATAATGGCCCGCTACCTTTAAACTAGTCACTTTTACTGCATTTCATTCTTTATTGTTTAAAAATCTTTGATTCAAACTTAAGAATATATGCAAAAAATAAAATATAATAATCTATCTCTGCAATTAAAATGTATATTTTGTACAGGGATTTGAAGGCACATCTCTCTTTAAATTAAGAAAATAAATTTTTATTCACAATGTATGAAAAAATTTAATTTATGACAATTTTTCAAACGTTATGTCAGCGAATAGCAAGAATTTAGGAGTAATTACGTAGAGACCCTATCCTAATGCTGTTGTTACTCCCCCCTCTTGGTGCAGGATTTCCAGACAACGTAGTAGGAGAGCATTTTCCCATGGCTATAGGTATTATGCAGTTTCACTTGAACGAGGAACCACGAGGGTTGAACACTAAGCATCAGGTAGGCTCTTCGTAATTTAGAAACAGTGAGCAAGCAAAAGAGATCCCAAGACTAGGCATGTAATCCTTAGAAGTATCATTTCACATGGAAGAGATTGCGACCATTACTTTTTCAATGTGCTAAAGTCGCCTTTAGTGAACATGAGGAATCTAAGTGACCACACCATCATGGCTAGCTATAGAGTTGTCGATTATAATAGATAAGTAGTATAAACTTAGTCTTAAAATTAAAATTTTATTAGCAAAAAATATTTTAGGTCATAAATGCCTGATATATAATATAGATCTAAAAGATTTTTATACTCATCCTTTCATATACTTTTATATTGTTACTATAAATTATTTTTGATCACAGATCTAAAAGTTACGCATGATGCATCGTAGTTAATTTTGATTTTAAATTTTTATTCACATATGCAACGCTTACTTATTTATAATTTTCTTTTGATAAAAATATATTTAAATCGAATATGTATCATCATACATAAATATAAAATCTCTTAAAGTTGTAAGTTACCTCAATTTATTCAAGTTATAATTTTAAATTATAGTTCTGTTTTGCATGCTTATTGTCATATTATTGCTGAATTATTAATGTTTACTTATAAATGTACTAATTGGCTAATTTCACTTTGAGAAAAAGATATTTGGTCAAGCTGGCAGCTGAATGATCACCATTCAATTTAATAATATCTGGATTCAACTGACAAGTCGGGCGTTCAGTTTAGAGTGCATAAGGAGGAAGCATTTCGGATTTTGATGAGAGCTGACACGTAATCAATCGGTTCTATCGATCATTTTAGCTAATATAATGAATAATTTGACCAGTGGTTCTGGTAGAGTTCAGCGTTATCGATTATCTCAGTGGGAGCTATCGATGAAGACAATCCTAGTAACATGACTGTAAATATTAATATTTTGACTTTCTGAAATACAATTCTGAGAAAAACCATCAATTTATTGCAAAGAAGTCATCAAGATTTGGATGGTCAACTCATAGGAGAGGAATATATATAACTTTCCAAGATAGAAGCCTAGAGTATTATCGGCTATATAGAATACAAGTAGTTCTAGATGAAAGGAGAAACGGATAATTCAATCCTGCCTATGTTAGAAACGAGTTATGGTGCTAGAATAATGCGATTACTTGATTTTTCCTCTGCCAAATACCAGACAGAGTTTAGCAACCATAGTGAGAATTTAGTCAAGTCAAAGATGTCAAATCCAGCTGACCAATAAACTCTATGAATCAAGAGACTATAGAATGCTAATTAAGCAATTTAAACTTTATTTATTTCACCAATACGTAGCCTTTGTATATGATTACTTTTCTTCCCATGTACGTGATACAATGATTGATAATAATTTTTTAGAATATTATATTACCTGATTAATAGTTTTCCTCATAGATTGGGAAACTAAAATAATAGCACTATAAGATCAAGTGCACACATCATGGAATAGTATATAAAAATTAATTTGCCAGACGGATATTAATTTATATACGCTAAACGTAATAACAATCTTCGCAATTTATTTCACGTACATACAATATCTAACGGTACCATCTATTGCTATATCTATGAATACAAATATGTGGAAAGAATTTACTTGATTAATTGAGGTATTAGTTCAGTTCTTAGAGATATATACTATACATATATATTTTGCAAAAACTAATTCACTTGTTATTCTTGTGAAATATTTTTTAAAAATGTTTAACGTTAAAAATTACTTTAAAATTTCTTTCTATGTAAGTTGGAAGAAATCTTTATAATTTACTTTTAAAACCTTCTAACTTTAATAAAGCAGACCAACACAAATCTATTTGCTAAATTTAATGAAAAATATGTTAACCACATTAAATCAAATAAAAATGCAATAAAATATGTTATAGTAAAACCTACAATAATGGTTTCCAATGAGTATGAAAATTCTGTATAATGTGATAAATATTAATTAAATCATGATTTCTTTGCTTTTTTCAGTTTTCCTTCCTCAAATAATGAGCGTATTTTTTTCTACAGCCAATATAATTATTCTCATGGATATTCTTCAACTGCGTAAAGAGTAAACAAATTAAGGTTGCATAATTGATTGTACAATATTAGTATTGAGCTTTAACCGAAAATTAGGACGAAAACATACATCTTGACATGAGCTAGCCTACAACTCGCAACGCATTTCTTTGAATAACCTATTTTCAGTTCGAGAAATAGTTATGATCAAGCAAAAATAGAGACTATGTTTTAAGTTAAGATTTATATTTCTAACAACTAATTAGATTTTATATTTCCTAACAATTAAAGTAGATATATACGATTTTTTTAACAAAGTCTCTTTTCCTTTCTACTATCCAAGGTTTAGTTAAAAGATGGTTTACAATTTTTCAATAGCACTAATGCGAAAAATGTACCCGGAATTCAGTCATTTTTACATAACATATTGCTGAAATATTATATAATTTTTTTAAAGCTTTTAATTATAAAGCAATATTTTCTGCTTTGAAAAAAATGTTTAGCACAGAAATTATATAATGACATTTATAAAAATGGTTATTTAATCTGGTAGTGAACATTGATTGTTTCTTGTGAATAAGCAGTTATTCCACAAAATAAATTATTATTTATTAAACTAATTATTGATAATGAATACAATTTACTGTCTTAAGAAGAAATATAAAATATAAAGAAAAGAATCATTAATTGAACTTAAGGTAATGTTTCTCAGTAACTTCAAAAATGCTCATGATAAAGTTATTTGAAAAAAGTCTAAGTTTTAGTAAGTATTTTAACTTCAAGAAATAAAAATATAATCGTATATATTAGCATGTTTATAATTGAGAATGATTTATATAAATAAAATATTTATTTCATTTGTGTCCACCAAAATTTATCCAGGGTTGAAATGAGCAATGTCTGCCATGACGTATATCTCTCAGGCTTACTTATAAGATAAAAACTATATCACATTTCAAGATTTTGATGATAACATTTATTATTAAATAGAAACTTATTTAACATGAATTTGTGAATTCTCTTTTTAAAAAGCTTAACTGCCTTTGTGAGTATCTAATTAATTTAAATAATCCAACTTTCCGCTTCAAAATTGTTCTCTCCCCAAGAAAGAAATGTATGATTATTTTCCTACTTCAAAAATTGTCATGTGGTCATTACCCCTTATTGTAGAAGAAAAATATTTGCGGAATTGGATAGACATTTTTTCAAGATTTCCACTGTGTAATGCATTTTTTATTTGTAATTCATTTTCTAGAAAAATGAAAAAAGTAGTGAATATCAGTATTTAAATATAATGATGTTTAGTATCTTTATCTATTTCTGAATAAAATAACCTTTTCTCTCCCTTCAGCGAATGCATTTTCACCTTTTCCCATACGTCACCATTCATAAATGGATTGGAGCATGGATGAAAAGAATCTGAACATTAAGGTTTAATATTACATTACCACAAAGAAAGTTTTTAAAACTTATACTTCTCATTCGAATTGTTTGTAAGTAATTTATATATGACATAGTTACGTGATACAAATCATCGTTTTGAGATGTTGTTAATTAAATTATTATTATGTAATGTACATTGTTCATATTTAGATTATAAATTAAAATACATTTTGTAAAGCATTTACTTTTATGTATCAAAGAGTAGAAATTTTTTTTTCACTTTAATCTGAATATTTAGTCAGAAGAATCTTTTTTATTCTTTAGGCTTTTCTTTATAATTGTATTGTGATCAGAAAAGTGTTTTAAGTATATTTGTTTTTATGTCATTAAGTTTTATGTTTGTATCTTTCTTTCATAACTAAGTGTGGTTTTCAAAATCTAGGTACACTTTTACTCCTTGTAAAATCTAAATTAAGTCGGCGCAAATTATAAATTCATTAAATAAGATTTGAATTAATTTAAATGGAATTCAAACAAACGGGTACATTCAGAGAATATTTGATTGAAAATAACCTAAGAAAATACTCCTTAATATATAAATAATTATAAGATGTCTTTTTTGTGTACTTAATATTTCAGGACAACAAAAACTAACTTATAGATAAGATCATAATTTACTTTCAGTAATCATTTTTTCGCATTATTCTTTTATGTATAAGTTTCAATTCTTGTTTTTTTGTGATACGAATAGCTTTGTTTTACATTATAATATTTGATATGTATACTAGAACAGCGCTGCTTTAAGAGTATGCAACATTTTTAATTAAATTATATATTATGCTTCTTTCTTTCATTTAATTAAATTTTTTCCAATAAGTTAAAGTAGTCAAATGTATTTTCACTGACAATTTAAATACAAATTTTAAATATTTTCATTAAAAGTTTGAATTACTTTTATGGCTAAAAATTAAATTTTTATGCTAACTTGAGAATTAGAACTGTGCATGAATTAATTTCCAAAATCTATCTAGGAAACGAATTTTATGATATATATTCTGATGTTGAAAAATATTCTTAATAAGATATTTTCGTACAATTATTTCAATTGTTTTTAGGTGATATAGTTGTAAGTAACACACTTCATACTTAGATAAGTTAATTGGTATATACCTATACCAATTAAACTATTTAAATATTTAAAATGAATTTAAAAATATTAATTACTTTTAATAATTTAATTGGAATAGGAATACGAATATTTACTTTGTATTTACTTCTAACAAAAAATATCTTAACATTAAACTCTAAGTTTTTTTTTTTTTTTCATGAATTCATGCAGATTACAAAAGAACTAATTTGAGTTGAATGAACTAATGAGAGAAAGAACCAAAAGAAGTTTCAGTTCATAGAAGGATTTTGCGTTACTATTAGGATTAATGTATAGCGTTATTTTCACAGAGTGCAGATTTATAAAACATTGCAATGTAAGTAATAACTTTCTAAATGTTAAAAATCTAGATGATTTAGTTTTAATGCTGATGACTCAAAATACAAAAATATTTAACATTATTTTTACACTAACTATTTAGCAAAAGGTTGAGGGCATATTGAATTAAAAGACCAAATTTATTATAACTGTGCAAACAATTTTAACTTCATTAAAAGTTATATAATTTTTAGAAGTGTAGAGATCATTTGGATAAATATAAAACACTTACTTTGTTTTTAATATAAAACAATAAATATTTAATGAATTTTCTTAATGAAAAGCATTTTTTCATCCATAAATTAAAACATATTTTAGTTCTTATTTTATTGAAATGAAATAAGAGTTATATAATAAAGCGAGAATAAATAATATTAAATTTTCAATTGTTTCTTAAAAACCATAGTTTTAACTAAAGTGATGTTAATCTTTTCATTAAATATCATATATACATAACATCATATATAATTATGTACATGGACAATCATTAATTTCTGACTACGTTTTTTAAATTAAATATATAAAGATATTTAAAAATCTATTTTAATCGTAAAGTTAATTAGTGCTTTCCTACATATGTAAGAATAACCTTAGTTATTTACATGCACATCATTCGTTTTTAATGAGGTTCGTCAAAAAAGAAAATAGTGATAAAACAATTTTCCCATTATATCAACATGTAACACATAAAAAAAATTTAAAATTAAGCTTCTATGATCTATCTTGCAATATTGTAAAAGCAATCAAATAATTACAGTATGAAAGCTTCTTTATTGATTAAGAAAGCCTGTGTATTTGCTCATCAAATGCAGTTTACATTTAAAAGAATTTTGACTTGATAAATGGTAATAATATTTTAGCATGTGTTAAAATTTTCGGTATTAAGAAATAGACTTTTCTTGGTAAAATTATAAATATATTTCCAAAATTTTTTATTGATTTTAGATAAAAACTATATACTTCATGTTTGATTAGTTACTTTTCACAATTAAAGTTAACAGGTAGTTTTTGAAGTTCACAGACCTCGTATAAAATAAAAAGCTAAAAAATTCAAACAATAGAGCTTTTTATAAAAAGTATATTATAGTAGTACATTTTATATAAATTATAAAAATAATGAAAATATAGTTTCGATGTCAAAATATTATTGAATATAATTTACTAATGTTTAAATTTATAGAAAATACTATTGAAATGCATACATGTGTATTTTTTAATGATAAACAAATATTTGTTTCCTAAAACAATATTTTCTAAAGTTCACATAGCAAAAAATTTTTTGATTTCTTTGGAATACTTTTTGATAGTTCAAAATCCTAAAGTTGTGGCCAGTGACATTTCTGCTATGAATAATCTTTTTTTATTATGCATGTATTTGATAACATAATAGTTTATTTTATTGTTAATCAATATATTAGTTTACTGTATATATATATATATATATATATACCCACTGTGAAAGCTATATATATATATATATATATATATATATATATATATATATATAAGCATTTTTTCCTAACAGTGTTTAGTTGTTTCTTTATATAACCTTGATTTAACTTACTTGTTATTTTTTCTCAATTTGTTCCAAAAATTCATTTTTATCTATTGATCATGCTATTTATTTCAGAACTAATAGTGTATATTATTGACTAATAAATAAGTAATCGTTTGCGTGTGCATTCATGTGCACTGTTGTTGATAATATTTTATCTTAAAAATTCTCTTTTTATAGTTAAAAAGGAATATTCATTAAATTTATAAGTTTATTATTTAATACTTACAATAAAAAGTGGGTAATAATTAGTTATAGATGAAGATATGTTATTGTTAAAATAGATTTAAGTATGTATTTTTATTCTCAAATCCCTACCGTCACTTAACACATACGTTATCATAAAGTCGGTTTGTAATGAAATGGCTTTGACTGAGGGAAAAACAGCAATTTATTTTACCGATGGTCTTTTCTTATTGGTCAATCTTCCCCAAACGAAACAAAGATACGAAATGAGGAAGAACTCTTCCAGAATGAAGATTATGTGTCGGGATTTTGAAGAGGCTGCAAATCTGAATTATGTACAAGGAGAGACATAGAGGATGTAGGGTGAGAAGAAATCTTTAATAAGAAAAATAAAAAGAAGCTCCGCGTGACTGTTGTTTTGAAAGGCTTACTCTTGAGCTTTCACAGTGGGTAACTTGCTGAATGCAGCTTGGTTGGGATACGTCGACTCTTGATGAAAGCAGAGCTCTGTAATAAGCAGATACCACATTGTCATGCTGATAGGAAAGAAAACATTTTTTCTCTTCCCCTTGGATTAGATGGCTTATTATAGGAACGAAATGAAGTTATTGCAATATTAGGCTTCTGAATTAGGTAAACATATTTAATTTATTGTTTTTAATTAGATTATGTCACTACTGTTAAGAAAAATCAGTTATTTTTCATTGTAAATGTTATCCAAACTACAGTATATTCAACTTCTTCAATTCAAATTTACCATTTTATATTGTAAATTTATAAATTTATTTAAGTCAAAGTCGCATGTATTTTATATATTATAACAATTTGACTTTTATTTTTAATTCACGTACATGAATTGAATATATTAAATGCATTAAGTAAGAATTTGTTATAAATCGAAGGAAAAGAATAATTTTTTTATAACTCAATGCAGAGATAAGGCTTAAATATGCTTGCACATTGAATAATTTAAATGTAATCAAACCGTTCAGTACTTATTATTTTAAAATATGGTACATCATTCTAGATTTTTTGAATCAAAATGATTTAATATACTTACCGTAATTTGATTTTGATTAAATACATTACAATTCGAGTAATAGCTAATTTTTAAAATGTTTAATAATGATTATAAATTTGGATTGTTCATGTGCTTTTTTGAAATATAATTACTAAATATAATATATTTCTTAAAGGTGCAAAAATTGAAAATTGCAATAATATAGAAAAAATTATCTTAAAAGTATTTCTAATAACTATTCATATAATTAATTGGTTTTATTATGTTTTATTATCTTACAATAATAAAACATTAAACTATTTTATTATATATCAACATCAAGGTTAATGATAATCATGAATACTTAACTTCATTTTATCAAATAATTTATTTAGAGAATTCTTTCAAAAGATGAAAAAAATGTAAGAATATACTAGCTTTATAGTTTATAAAAAACGCAATAAAATAATTTCACATACTATTGTCCATGAGCTTCAAAATACGTGAGAAGTCTTAAATATTGAGCAAGAAACTTTATGTTAAGAGTTACTTTAATATTCTGCTTTAATTTTACTTTACATTATTTCTTTGAAAACATGAATTAGCTCGGAAATTGGTACATAAGTGATTTTCTCTTTGAAGTAACAAAAATTTGAATTGAAAAAAAACCTTAAATCCAATTAAATTCTTACTTACCAAAATATTAATCACATTTAAAATTTACAATTTGTAATATAAATGTGTGTTTTTCATTAACTTATCATTCTCAATAAAATTTGAAAATAACTTTCTGTCTTGAGTAATTAAAAAAAGAAAAAAGAAAATTGTACTGAGAACTAAAATTCGATTTGATAGTTTAGTATGACGTATGATAAAAGAGAATGAAAACAACTTCAAAATTATTTCGTGTCATTTATTGGTAATTACATTAAAGATAACTTAAATGATATTGAAGAGGATGGAGCTAATAAGTTATTTGCCTTTGAGAGGAGTTATTTTTTACAATAATTGCTCCTTATCATCACAATTTTATCAAAATATTTTTGCTCAAGTACATATAATTGGAATTCTGTTTATTAGAAGAGGCTATATACGTTTGATTAATATCGTTAAGTATCCCGGAAAGGGCTTAAATTGAATGCGCTATGAGAAGAATTCGGGAGAAAAAATTATTCTTTAGGAAACATCTAATGAATTAAATCGAAAGCTATTTCCGTTACCATTCATAAATTTTCCTTAATGAATTCAATTTAGAATAACGTGAATTTAAATTGTATTTTTTAAAGATGTAAGACAAGGAAAATTTGAGACAGTTTTTTTTTTTTTTTAAATAAATGAAATATCTATGGTACGCTTTCTATAACAGTAATTTAATTGAAAATAAAGTTCACTGAATATTATAATGTTTATTGAGTTAGGGGAATATATTTTAAGCATATTAAATTGCACATAAATTAAATCAATACCTTAAAATTTAACGTTATATATTTAAAAATATTTTGCTAAGAATTTAGAATCAGGATATTCATTTTAATAAAACTTTTTTTTAAATTTCTAGTAGTAAAAAGTATTTTCCAATATAATGTAATAATTTTTTTGAATAATTGAATTGAAAAGATAAATATGAAAAATTTTTGATTTTAATATTTACATTTTCAATGATTTAATATTCATTTAACATATTAGCTACCATAAATAGTTTCACATAAATTTATATTTTATAAAAGTATTCGGAACAAATTGGAAATTAATGACAATCCAAAAGTTCTAAAAAATTTGGTGATATTATTTAGTATTTGCTTGAAAAAAGAAAATAGTTATGCATTCTTTTCAACTTTGTGTTACTTATATTTGTATTTGATTTAACTGTTTACATGAATTTTAATATACATAATTGAATATAAAATCTTTCAAATTAAGGAAAATAAAATGAAAACGAAAATATTTCTCAACACTGAATGAAGTCTTCATAAAAAACAAGTTTCGCTGTCATGTCTTACAGTATTTATTAGGTCATCAAAAACAGTATGGATAATGTGTTATTGATAACAAAACCCGTATAAGCCCATATAGGTTTAAAATGGCTTGGGTGAAAGCAATATAATCTCATTCTAAATGAGATTAATTAATAACTATATCTGATCTATATCTACTCAACTTGTTACGTAAGAGTATGTATTTATAGTTCCATGATGTGCAGTACATGAATCCCAATTTTCAAATTAGAAGATTTTCTCTCCCTAACTAGAGAATTGACTTATTCATGCATTTACATTTTTGTGCATCAAACCTAATATTTAATATTTACTTCCGGTTTATGTTACAAGATTCGCATTAAGCAAACCAAAACAGTAACACAACAATGGACAGAACATACCTCTATTGCTATTTTGTTCAGTTTATGACAAGATGTCCAATTCAATTGTTTATTTTGGACATAAGAGTACCCTGGACAAAATGTGCCAGTTGCCTATTATGCAGTTTTCTCGTAGTATTATTTGTGCAATCCATTTAAATAATTTCCTTCTCAAGCAACAAAGTAAGCTTGGGTCCAATGTCAGAAGCATATACTGTCAATTTAATTTTTGCATTAAATCGTTAATACCATTCATTAGCAAAAAATGGTAGCTTTTTGCTTTCCTACAGTAGGTCTTGAGAAACTGAATCATGTTGAGAAATCGATTCCACCCAAAACCACTAAGTAGAAAATATTAGGCTTATTTGCTAAGTCACTTTGTGTTTAAAATAAAATAACTCAAATCGGCAATTTCTTCCTAAAAGGCACATTGGTATATACATTTTTTACAAAATCATTCAGTATACTCGTAATTTCTTGAATTGTATTTCGTCTATAAAAACTCAATTTAAGTAGCATTGTTTTTGCATAGATCAACAACATATCCTTTATAATATTTCATGCTCATTGAGGCTGATTTGTAATAAAGCCATTCAAATTCATATTTTAATTAGTTGGAATTATTTTTACTTGATTTATATCGAATTTAAAATTTATTATTTATGTTCTTAAATACATTGTATAGACAATTATTTATTTGTCTTCTATGCTTGTTTAAGGCAACTTTTTTGGATTCTTTGAAATTTTATAATAAATGAATATTTTTGACTATAAAAAAACATTCGAAATATATTAATACTAGGTAGAATATATTTAAAATGCAATATCATTTTTCATAAAAATTATACATTCACACAAATTATGCACTGGGTAATTTATAAAATTTATTAAAAATATTAAATTTCTGTAAAAGATTTTAATACAAAGACTCAAAAAATTCAATCAAATATTTCAATAGATTGATTAATTCTATTGAAATATTTGAGTAATAGCTAAAATATTTATAACACAATATGCTTAAAACAATGAGCTTTGAAATGAGTTGTTAATGTGAGCTATTATTTTTAAATAATCCATTACCATCCACAATATATGAAAAAAATAATGGAAGTTTTAATTTTTTCAAATATGAATGAAATTTTCAGTATTTTTACTATATGAATTATGAAATGAAATTAATATAAACTTTCAATAATTTTGCTTTTCTTTTAATTATGAAAAATTTTCATGTTTATTTTATAATGATGCAATTAATCCAATCAGAAAGTTTCAAATTATTTCTCAGGATAACTTATTTTAGTATATAAATAATGTATTCTAATATTTCAAAAATCTGCAAATTTAAATAATTATAATCGATTAAATAATAGAAATGACTATTGTCTTCAGAATTGGATATTTTAAAATTATTATATATGTATTAATAAAAGTGTATTATTAAATTGGTATTATTGTGCGTGTTAAACATACATAAAGTTGATAACAAATCTAATTTGAAATATTCTGGTTGGCAATGCACTGTTTTTTTTTTAACAGAGCTTAACTGCATTTGCAATGAAATTTTATAATTCGAACTGAAATTTGAAATAAAAGAAGTATTTATAAATTTAAACTGCTTGCGAGAATCACATTAGATACAAAGACGTATAACTGAAGAAAGATTAAGGGCTGAAATTGGTAATTAAAAATTATGTGCACATTATGAAATTGTGGAGGTAGTTTTCCTCGTTTGAATTTAAATTTTTTAAAAACAATATTACCAAATAATATTTATGAAAAGCAATTGAATTCATTTAATTATTTGAAAGTTGAATATAATTAATTATCTTGAAAGCTTAATTAAATTTATGATCTGAAACTGTTTAGTTAATTTCTAAATCACTCCTGTGATAAAAATATTTTTTATATAATATTACATATACGAGTAAATTTAAGATTAATTACACGTTTAAGATATTTACTGAAATCATCAGTTGCTCTTGGTAAACTTGAATAATTTTGGTCCGTAATATAGAGTTATATTTTAATTATATAATTTTTCAAACTAAATTTAAATAATTAGTTGCTACATGAATTTCAAAAGCTTTTTAGTTAACGTACAATTTATATTTATAACATTTACAAATAAAATTTGCATAATTACTTATTAAAGTAATTTTACGACACGAAATTAAAATGCTTATTAATTATAGCTACTTAATAACAAATACATTTCATAGGTGAAATTCTTATTTATGTTTAAAAATTTAGTAATTAATTTTTAAATTTTATTATTATTATAAAAAGATAGGATTTAAAAATTTAGTAATTAAATTTTAACTGTTGTAATCTTGCAAAGTTATTTCATTTTGTCATTTCTAAAATCATTCATTTATAATTCATTCTTATTTTTATTTAAATTGTTATTTAAAATTCTTGCTAAACGCATTTTTATTTCCAGAATAGTATACTTTTCCAACTGCAAAATTAATTAAATATAAGTTTATTACTGATTTTTAAAGATAATTATTTAAATATTTTCCCGATAATATAGTTTAATTACTGTTATTTTTAATGAAGAAATATTTTTTATTCATGTGCAAGTTGTCTTGAAAAAACAGAGTACAAGTTCATTGAATGTAGGAAACTCATTTAATTATTTCTTAGCACTTTTTATAAAATAAAAACATGGGCACAGAATATTCTGCTATTTTTTAAATTTTACTTTGAAAAAAGCTCACACTGCAAAAAATAAATACAAAAAATTCATTTTAAAGTATTAAAATGACCTTATCGAGTTAATAAAAACGAAGTAAATTATCTTTACAAGAGTCGAACAAAAGCTTCACAGTGTTTTATAATAAGTTCTCTATATTACTTTCGACACGCTTAATAGTTAAAGCAATCTAATAAAACTCTGTGTAAAATGGCTCTTAATTCAAAAAGAATTTTGGCGAAGGGTTACATTGTTCAAACAACTGACAGCCCTATGCAAGGACCTTAATGACGTAGAGAATAATAGCAAAGAAAGAATGATGTAATCTCGTATTTTCTTTAAAAAGGACACGGCTTAAAAATGAATGAAAAAGAATTTAAAAAAAATATCAGTTGAATAATGTACCTCCAACGCCTTTTTTTGAGCCGTGAACAGAAGATAAGATAGTTGTTAGACAGATATAAACTGAATTAAAGCTGTAAAACAGACAATATTGATTATAAAAGGGTACATTTTATATATAAATATACTAATTAATTTTTGTAACTTTTCAAACAGTAAATAAGGATACATTTTAAGAAACCATCGAAAAAATAATGAGAAATGTAAAACGAAAAAATGTAGAGATATCCTCAACATGAAATGATGGCAAATGGGTGAGTGGATAGTTTTCGTGACTCCTAGGCTGTTGGTCACGGATTCAAATCCCAGTTCGGGCATGGATGATTCTTTCTCTCCGTGTTTCTCTGTCTTTTCTTTTGGCGCAGCATGTACAATTTTAGACCTTGCGCCACAAAACCCAACCAAACAACCTCTGTCCTTTCTTTTAAGATACTGTATGAATGTGACCCACACTATAAATGGGTTTGTGATAATATGGCGTGGGTTACGCTATTCGCCTCCGTAGCGTGCTTCAAAGGTGAGTATGGGTAAATCACTAGCTATTTCCAGCCTTGTTGTGGTGAAGGGACATTCACCCAATGCCCGCAGTTATTTAAAAAAAAACATGAAAAGCTGATTAAATATAAATTAAGTAAGTGAAGCACAATTATTTTTTGTGTAAAATGCTAAAAATCTATCAGCTTTTAATAATTTATGTATATATATATATATATATATATATATATATATATATATATATATATATATATATATATATATATATGTATATATATATCCGAGATTCGATTCTCGGGCTGGGCAATGTTAACTCAGCCTTTCATCTTTTCAGTGGGTCGATTAACTGAGTACCAAGCATGCTTGGGAGCTAAACACTGGGGGTCTTACGTTAGGCTGATCACCTTACTGGGACATATGCTTCGCACCCCAGGGCCATAATTTATATAATAACACAATATGGTACATATATATATATATATATATATATATATATATATATATATATATATATATATATATATATATATATATATATATATATATATATATATATATATATATATATACCATATTGTGTTATTATATAAATTAGATTATATAAATAAAGGCATTTGTCATTAATTTAAAAATCAATATTTTCGGACAGAATTTACATTTTCAATTTTAAACTTAATTTAAGCCGATTTGAGCATTTAAGCTTTAATCTTTAATGCCCTTTAAACTATTCTAACTTCTATTCTTCTTCTATAGAATGTAGATAAGGTTCTATAAATTTATTGCAATAATTATGTATATTTTAATAGCTAGCAATAAAATTTTCGATAAAGATAAGATGCTTAATATAAGAACTCTACAATCCTATTCATACTAATGTTTTTGCAATCAGCTTATTAAATTCTACCCGAAAACTAGGTTTTTAGCCCTTTATTATAATTGGAAGGCAATTATATGAAATAATCTAAATAAAGACTATAATTTTAGATAACGTAACTGCAAAAAATGTCTTTTAATTGGTTAGAAAATCCAGCATTTAATATTATATAATATATATGTATTTAAATTAGAAATTTATTTATTCAACTGTTTTTTAATATTATAATTCAAGGACATCAATATTTCTTTTTATACCCTAATTTAAATTGATTATTAAAATTAAAAATAGTGATTATTTTAGAATTAATTATACATATAAATGCTTTAAGAAAATTTAGGAAAAAATTCCGTTATTCTAAATTACATTTTAAATAATTTATAAGTACAAAAAAATAATAATTCGCTTGATACATCCACCAATATTTTGATTTAAGTTCATAGGAAATTAATGATGACAGTATTTTCATTTTAAATTGCTTTTCCAATAAGACAGTCGCGTGAATAAATACAAGGACCGCATTTAATGAGAATGTAAACTGAAGCTTTTAAACATTGTACACAGAACTTTGCTGACTGCAGTCTTAACTCCAATCTTGGTTGTGGTAGATAAAGTCTAGCTGAATGATGCTTGCTGTCCTGTGAAGTAGATTGAAATAAGCCTTGGCTTATAGACGGTGCCGTAAAAAGTAGCTTGTCTATTGAGATTATTTAAGGCTTAAGGAACACTTGCAAAAAAATGTGTTTTTAAGCCCAAGTATTTTGCTTAAAGCACGGTAAAATTTTAAGAAGATAAAAAGTTCAAGAAAAAAATTAATGATACAAATAAAATTGCTCACATCCGCTCAACTTTTACTTCAAAGGATGCAGATTTTATTAAGCAAGTAATTATATTACTTTAGTTTTGGGACAGTGCAGTGAAATAAATTAAAAAATGTAAATATAAATTAAACAATTACATTAATAATTTAGATTTTTTCATTTTATCTGATATGTAAATGAAACAGTTCATAAGCATATAAATTTTTAAAGAATTTTTAAATATCAAGAGGCTAATAATTTATTAATATAATAATTGTTGCTAAATATGATAGGTATATTTTGTATTTAAAATGTAGTTATAGTGCTTTTAGTTAGTATTGTTTTCTAGATATTCACTGCAATATTTAGTAATAGTAAAAATCACACAAGTATTGTTGTTATTGTGAATTATTTAATTATCTGTCAAAATATATAATTAAATTGATTGCAGAATTTTTTTAGTTCAAAGTCGGACCTAAGTATTTTAATTTTAACAGTGTCATGTCACATAATGTTTATGTCTCCACTCCATAAAATTTAAAATTAATTTCTCTATAACAGATTATGGCGACAAGAATAGCTTCTCTCATAACCATTTTTAATGTGTGATGAGGAAAATATTATAAAAAATAGAAATGTGCTCAGAATAAAAACGACAATTTGCTTGGTTTATAAAATTATTGGTATTATTTTTAATAAAATCAGTGTTTAGTAAAACAATCGAAATATTTTTAAATTCATAAGCGTGTTTTCGTGTAAATAAAGTTAAGAATAAATTAATATCATTTGTGAAGAATATGAAAATAATAAATTTATTGATATTGATGCATATAAGCTTTTCAATTTACTTTTCATACCATAAAACAATTAACTTAGAAGATTACTAAGATAATGCTTCTGTAATTCCACAAGACAAATCCATTTGCATTTGGTGAATTTACAAATGCATGAAAATAAAAATTATTATACCACTGAGGATTTTCTATTATGAGATTAGAAATATTTTTTCTCAGTAATGGGATATAAAATGAAAAGCTGTTAAAAAGCATTAAATAATAAAATACATTTACTTTTACAAGCAATTATTATATTCAAACACATCTATTTTATTATTAATATATTTATCTAAATTTTTTAATTAGTATTTTCCGGGAGTTTTGAACTTTTGTATAATGTAATAAAACTGCTTCTCCAAATAAGTGGAAATTAATTGCAACAAACTCTTCATCATTCATAGTTAATTAAATTTAAAATAAGAATATCAGCAATAGACATTTTCAGCCTAAGCTCCTTTCTATTAGCTGTCATTTTGGTTGCGGAACATTTAATCTAGTTAAGCATCTTCATGAATTTCCGTATAGATTTAGGCTTAGTTCAAAGTGTGATGAAGATATTTGAGACTTATAAACTGAGTGATAAATGATGTGGTAAAGTTTCCAAAAAAATAATACTCCCACTAAACGCATCACAGTACGTCAACAGAAATGTCTATTACAAGTAATAACGTTTTTATCTTGTGTAAAAACATTGGACGAAAACATTAATTTTTTTGCTTCGTTCAAGAGACAGTAAATTTAGAAGTACTAACGATATTTATTCTGTAGAGAATCAATACTTGAGCTCAAATTTATAGATTGGATAAGATTGGTTAACTAGAATTTCTCATATAGAAATGAAAAATTTATAAATAATGCTGACTTGTATATAAATTGTAATGAATGAGAGGTTTATTGATATAAATTAACAATATTTTTGTTTTAGGAATTTTTAAAATTAATCATATTTGAATATAAAAGCATAAAAAAATTAAAATAAACAAGATTTCCCCTCTTTTAAGAATGCATGATTGAGTAAAATTGCTTTAATTATTATGATTGATAAATTCATGTGTTTATTACAAGAATAGGGTATACTGAGAATTAATTTCCCAATTTGATTATTAAGTATATATATATATATATATATATATATATATATATATATATATATATATATCGCATTAAAAATTTCTGAAAATATGAATTGTCTTATAAGCTAAAGCTAATTCGATGCTGATGACTGAGTGGTTAGCATTCCTGGCACCTAGGCTGTTGGTCCAGGGTTCGAATCCAGGTTCACAAGCAGGGATGTTTCTCTCTCTATGTATTTTTGCCCTTTCTTCTGTGATGATAAATTATTGTTGCCAACCCTATAAATGAGTTTGTGATGGTTGACTTGGGAAATTCTACTCTCATCCTTGACCTGGTTAACAGGTTTCCATAGGGTAACGATGAATATGCGTGAGTTTCCGTTATGGTTGTGTTTAAGGTTTAGTTACCCAGTGACCACCATTAGAAAAAAATTAAAAAATTTGACTAGAGATTACGGGTTAAAGAGTTTTTAATCTCTACAGACATCTACGGAGTTGGGAAGCAAATTCATGAACTCCAAAACAGAAGAACAAAACACATTAACTATTCAATTAAGTGTTTCTATGTCAGATATTCAGAATTCCCTGAGAGTTGTCACTATTTAGAATAATGGGAAAAAATGACGCTATAAGTAATAAATAAATTTTAAAAAAATATATATATAACCATTTAACTAAAGGCTTATAAATAAATTCACATTAAATTCTTGATTCCTGCAAAACATATTTTTGAAAATAAATCAGCTTCATTTAATAAGCTAATGTGATAAATGTGAAATTCACAAAGTCGAATTTTGATTTACTCATTTTCATTCTGTAACTAATAAAAAATTTACTATCCCATTTACTAGTATTTTTACCATTTATTTATATTTTTCAGGTAATATGGAAAAAAATGAAATTGCAGGCATTCCCTATTGTAATTGCGTTTTGAAAAAAATAGAGTCTTCAGCAATTATGTGTAAGAAACATGGCTGATTAAAAATATGATTAGCATGTTAAATACTATAATTTATTCTTCTCATACATTATAAAGACTATGCAATTAAATAGAATATTTCATGCATATTATCCCTAAAGCGGGATTTTTTAAATTCTAAGCACACTAATGAATGATGCAGTCTATATATTTGAAATTATAATTATAATTACGCTCAAGTAACTAAGTAATTAAGTGTAAGCCATTGCAATCTTTTAAATAAAAATGATAAAGATATTCAATATTTTTCGAAGTATTAAGTTATCTAAGTTTAATTTCATGAATGTTTTATATTATCTAAGTGCAAAATTATAAAAAAAATTATAATGATTATAATTTAACAACTCTAATTTAAGCAGATATTTATTAGGCAGCTATTTTCTTTCAATAACGCTATTGCTTTAAAGTTGAGTAAAAATAAATATTTGAAGTAACGAAATCTGTGAATTACATCAATTGATATAAGCGTATATTACATAAAATATGACACAGTTTTTTATTCAAAATTTCCTATTTGTATTTGAGAATATTTAACATTGCAAACCATTTAATTAGATTTTATTTATATGTTTTCATACTTTTATTTGTTAGTATTTAATATTCCTAAATTTTATATATTATATGATATTTTTATATTACATTCAAGAGTCAAGATTAACACCTACACTGGCTCCTCTTTCTCATATTTTCCAAACAAGCACCTACAGTAGTAATTCAGTATTCATTAAACTAAAACGTTTGAATTTTATCAATGTAATTTTATCTCTGATTTGTGGAGAAGAAATTCTCCAATTTTCTCCAAGTACATTTTCCGATATTTTGCATTCTTTGGCTGGACAGAAATTTTGTACAGATAATCTATTGCGGATAAAATTTATCGTCAAGGTAATCTATCTGACGAAAATCAATTTGTATCTAAGAAATCAAATTTGCGTAGTCTGTACTACTCTTTACGTTTTAGTTTATGCTTACTCTTGGCTATTAAATGGATCAAACCCCTAACTTTTCTCCTTACTTCATATTTAGATATTTGATTTCAAAAATATTGAACAATAAGAGGTAGATGATATCTATATATGTTTCGTATTCATGCAAGTTTTAAAATGCGTGCTTGTGATTTTTTCACATTCAATCTTTAAGCGGAATTGTACTTAAAATATCCAAATTAATACTCCGTTAATGTACTTAAAAATGAGATTCAAATAAAAATAACGTGTCATGTTACTGTTATTTAAACTTAATGTAGAAGCTTGTCTAACATCTCAAGAATTGTTTCTTTTTTTAGAATGATAAAATAGTCTAATACGCAAATATATGTTTTCATGAAATTCATAAAACTGTAGTATTTAATTTTAAGTAAAATAGCTTATATGAATGTCTTCATTTTTATCGAGTCAATTTTAAAACACCCGTTTCTCTTAATTTTCCTTTCACTGTAATAATAACAATGTCAATCTTCCAATGTGTATTTAAACTTACACGTTAAATACCTCTTATGTAATTTTATTAAAGTGCATTACAAATGCCTACTTGTAGCAACGCTTTATCATTTTAATCAGAAGAGAAGTCTTTATAGACCTTTACGTCCATCGCTGAACACATTACGATATTCCAATTACAGATGATAGTAATAATATATCGCCATGCATTTCCCTAAACTCATTTGCACCTGCAGTGCACTGGCAACTTGGGGAGTCACAAGCTGTAAATTATCTATCTCCTTCTCATTTGCCTACAGAGATTCGTTAGAGCGCATAATAACTGGTGCAGCCTTGTACGAATTTTATTAATACTTCGCCAGACAAACTTATAAACCAAATTTAGTTGCAAATGATTTGCTATCACAAAATTACTCTAAACATATAAATGGATCATCAAAATTTAATTATTTTACATTCTGACTACTTGTGAAGCGAGAATATCTGTATATCCAAATTTAACTGACCAATTAGTGTACAAGGAGCATCTTTTCTAGATTGTATTGAAATGCTCATGACAACTGAGAATGTTCAAGCAAATCAAATTGCGTAGTAATGAATAAATATAATAATTGAAATAGATAAATATGATTAAAAATGAATATTACTTTTCAAAAGCATTGAAACTAATCTTATTTTGATGCGATAAGTAAATTTGTCTTTTATATTTAGTCAGTTTATTAAAATGTGCGCAGTTAAACTGGCTGATTTTTTCATAGGAGCGTATCTTAAAAGTTGAAATCCATCACTGTGTCACAAATTCATTTGTCAATTTATAAATTGTGTCAAAATTGATTATCTTGCCGGAATATTCATATTCTGTAAGCGTATTCTGCTTTATACATTTTGTAGTTTAAAGTAATTTGAATGTAAAAAAAAAAATCAAAATTTTCCAAAGAAGGTAATAAATAAATAAATATAAGGATCATGATGATTTTTTTAATTATTGTGGAAAAAAAGTTGTTAAAATATACTTAAAAATTTCAAAATCTAGCTTAGAAGGAAGTACACTTTATTTGAAACAGTTAATTGGATTATGATAAATAATGTAAATCAATTTAAATAGCATCAATGATGTCATTGACATCAATTTAAATTACATCAATAACTGTACGATGGACAAGAATAGGAAATGATATTTGATGAAAAATGTCTCAGAAATTGTAAATATTTTTACGTATTGTTTTTATTCGAATAAAACTGTTCTCTCAATCATAAATTTTTAATAACTTAAAGAACCAAATAGAATAAAATAAAGTTCTGATATCTTTTTGAAAAATTTATATCAGAGTTTACACCGAATGATAACACATAACATGTTATAGATAATTTTTCAGCATATTTTAAATATTAACATCATGTGGCATATAGCCAAACAGCAAAAAGCTGTTGTAAATCATATGAACACCTGCCACATGTTGCCTACTTTAAGATTTTTCATAAACATGAGGTGATATTCTTGAATTGCAAGGGAGGAAACTTGGAAAATTCCTGAAATTTCACTTCATCATATGTCTTTACCGTAAACAGAAGTGCAATATCCATCTCTAGCTATAAAAAGCGGCTTAGATTGAAACCAAAACATTTCACTTTGAAAAATTACCTCTTAGTCGACCTTAGTAAGACCTCTTAGTCGCAGTAAGAACTTCTCAAACATTTACAAATTTTGTTTTCAAATGCGGCCCTACAGTAATGCGCTTTGAGGAGGAAGCCAAATGGTTATTGCTCTGACTTTGATTTAACAGTTCGTGAATTCAATCCCCACTTTCAATGTGGAAGTTTGCAGTTTGGAATTTGTTTAAAAGTTTTACTCCCGATCTTGTTTGGATTGGTTTTGTTTGTCGCTCAACAGTCATTTTTTTGCACACGAGGACTAATTATACCGGGAACTACGGTTTTAAAGTGGATTCCGAACCACTACAAACATCCATGCCCAAGGCGGGATTCGAACCTACGAACTGTTGAACCGAAGGCAAGAGCTCTCCCGATCTTGTTAGCCACTGTGTACAAAAAAAGACTGTTGATTGAGAAACAAATCAAACTGTTTAAAAATATGATTTGTTTATACAAAAACCTAAAATTTGGATCCAAGTAAGAATAACCACCAATATTTTAATGCTCAATATTCTAAACTATTAATAAAAGAAAGAAAAATTCCATCTATTTTATAGTTTTTTATTAATTAAAAAGATACTTAACAGTAAGAACATTATAGTAGCAAATATTAAAACCTAATAATATTATCTGAAATATTAGATAAACATAAAAATTGAAAACTTTGAATTAAATCTAATAAAAATTGAACGATCTCTCAATTTCAGGAATTATCCAAAATATTACAAAATTTAACAACCTCCTAATTTGAAAATGCATTGAAAGATCGAGGTGAGCTTGTCGGCATCATTATAAAAATGACGACAATAACGTGGTTTAAATTTCATCGAAAGCAAGCAACACATTTTCTTCATCAAAAATTCACAAACTGCATTTAAGTAGTCACTTTCCTGCATTTATTAAGTAACTAATTTTGGAATTAAAACGCATTTTCCTTAATAGCCTTAGTTTAATGCATAGGGGCACTTTAATTTCCATCGAAATTATTTTAAGTTAAATTACGGAATATTTTTCATTTATCCTAAGAAAAACAGTTTAGACTAAAATATTTTATTGACTAAAAGTACTCCCTCCTGTATTAAATTAGTGAAGTTTTAAAAGATTCAAATTTACATTTTATTAGGTTTTTGTTAACGCAATGATTTCAACTTAACCACCTTTTTTAATATCAGAAAAATTTTTAAAGCAAAATATTTCAACATTAATATCAAAATATTTTTCTTATTTCTACTTAATATATAATGTGTTTCCATTGATATTAAATCAATTATACTGTTGAGTTTAAAATTTTTTTTCAGAAAGTGCATATTACATTATATTAAAGCTACATTTTCTTACATTGTTGAAACAAAATCAGATAAATTAAATTCAGTCAATGGATTAAGTAGAGAGGATTATTAGCAGGTAAAATATGACTCTCAAAATATCAAAATTTTCCATTGTATGATTTTTATAAATTAATTCGAATTTCAAATCAATATTGTCCGGTTAAATTTAAATGTAGTTTGCGTGATGATAACCAACTAAACGCTATTTACAGTTGACTTTGTTTTTTTATTAATTTAATTCATCAATCTAAATATATAAGCATAAAATTGTAATTTAATAGTGAGAAATATGAAATATTGTTTTATTGAAATAAATAATAAATTTTTTATCTGTGTAAAAACTTAATGATCATAATTTTAATTTTATTTAAAATTCAGGAAAAATTACAGTATTTAAATGTTTTTATGGTTTTATTACATAATTAATATTATCAAAATTTAAATAACAACAACGAGACATAAAATGCTTTTCCCATATTGTTTAGTTTTTTTCAAAAATATTATTATACATATATCAAAAAGATTTGTATGTTTTTCTATGATACAATTTAGAATTTGACAGTTAGTATTCCTGAACATAAATTAAAAATAGCTATAAACATTTAATATTTTACATATTTGCATTGTATCAAAAGTAGATGTGTGTGATCATACATTTCACCTTTCATTTCTTTATTATTATAGATAAGATTTATGTACTTATTTAAAATATGGATTTTTAAAAGTTTATTTAATATCACAGCAGATTTCATTAATATCAATTTAGAAACCGAAACATTTTCTTCTCCAAAATTCTATTATAATCTCATGATAATAATTTGAATAAATAATACCAATCAATAACTATTATAATTCAAAATTGTATAATAATTTTTTCAACAGATATCTATAGTTGTTAAATAAGCAATTTTTGCATAGAAACATATTAAAAACATCATTATATATTACAATATAATTGCTCTGTTCTCTCTTCAAAGATTTCTTATTGCGAGTTTTATAAAAAATATTCAGAAATAGTCAACATATAATGATGTTACCTTTGCATTCATATTATACATAATTTAGGTACATATTTCAGTTACTATATGTGTGTTAAAAGACATTGAGATTTAAAAGAAACATACTCTCTCTCTTGTCGATATACTTATGCAATTTTTAAATTTCTCTAAAAGAACTTAAATATTATGTAATTAGTATATTTTGTGTGAAAATATTTACCGCTTAATTTAAAGATAAATTCAAACTGCGTGTTTTCTTTATTCGATTCGTTGTCTTCAGTAAAATAAAAGATATTCAACTAATCTACTAATCCTCCAGACCAACAAAACCAAAATGTTGATTAATATTAAAACATTCTCTGTTTATTTATGATAAAGCCAGCTAATTTGCTGAGCTTTTGAATTTACACTCATTTATTCTGAGAGATTATTTAATTTTTTTAACTATTTTTTCCTCATAAAATAGCAATAAGGGTAATGTGAAGAAATACAGATTCTCAATTGTCAACAAGACCATATTCCCGAATTATGAGACTTTCTGAATTACAAATTAAGTAAAAGAAGGTATAAATTATCACAAGAAACGGACTTTCCGCATTCTCAATAATTTGTTGCAATTATTATCTGGAGATTCGCGAACGCTCATACAAATATTTTAATTCAACTAACGTGGTGAGAGCTTTATATTCTTTTCATATATATATGCATGCTGTACTAAGGAGAATGTATGTTAAAGTGAAATGAGAGGGAATTATTTATTTGTTCGTGAAAAGCTTTCTGGTTTGGAGTATTTATGCTGTATTTAAATATTTGTTTTGGCCCTGAAGTAAAATAGGTTGCATTTAAATTAGTCTTTGCCCAGAAACTGAAGTCTCCAATCGACAACCGAAGAAAGTGTCTTCTGGGTAATGTAAGATAATTTATTCAATGAGGAAAGTTTAGTTTAAATGCGTTATATAATGAGGGCAACATTTTAGCCATAAAATACAAAGCCACGCAAGATTTCTTTGCTCCCTCGTAAGAAAATTACTCAGTTATAATATAATATAAACATTGCATTGCTTTAATGTTTCCAAATATTGCGTTAAGCTATTTTTAAGACTAGTGTATTAAGATTTTATAAAATTATTTTCAAAATGTAAGTGCTATCCATCATATAGAAAATGTATGACAGAATCAAATTTACTGAAATTAAAAATTAAATTCTTTATATCAAGGGAATCGAGGAATTATAAAAAGTCTACATATCTCAAATAATACACTATTTTATATGCTAGGAGACGAAAGTATAATTTTGCCATTGTTAAATCATTTTTAGTTAACATCGATGTTTAAGTTATTTAATATTTGTCATATTATAAATTTTTAAAATTAAATAAAATGTTTTCTAAATTAATTCTAAATAAAATGTTTAATATTAACATTATTTTTTTATAAAGTAACAGATATCATACTAGTTTTTTTTATTTCAAAATCGGATGTTTCATCCTTTCTATGAATAAAATAGGTTTATAATTTTCAAAAAAATGCTTAAGTGTGTTGTTAAAAGAGCGAGAAATATATAAACTGTATATATACCCTTACAAAGTAAAAATTTGTCATCTTCAATACTTATTTTTTCACAGAAGAGCTTTTGAACGAAAAATAATTCTACTATTTCTGGGTTTGTACTCTAACTATTTTTGTAATTAGTATACCATTTAAAACTGGAACCTAGCTATCAAAAAGATATATTGTTATTGTGTTTTTATGCAAAATTCTTATATGGTGGTATGAAGACTGGCAACGGTAACAGTGATAAATGAAGTAGTTTTGGAAATTTCATATTAAGAAGTTCAAAACCTAAGTTGAAACAAATGCGTTTGAGGTGATTCAGCATTAATGACTTGGTATTCATATAGACTGGAAGTTAGAGAGCAATTTATAGTTTTGCGGTCTAAAATTAGGAAATAATCGAAATTTTTAAGTATCGTGGTTACTTGATGTATATCAGAAAATGATTTTGGATGTTCTTTACTATGTTCTTTAAGTTTTATCTCACAACCATTTTTAAGTGACTTTTAAGTGTAAGCGTGCAAATGAATGAGCCAAGAATGAATTCAATTTAAAATTTCAATTTAAAATTTTAGAAGTAAAATTGAAATTTTTTACACTCAAAAAATTAAAATGTTATAAATTTTGAAGTAAATAATAGTAAATTTATTTTCTAATTTTATTACAAATACACATTAGCGCAATATTTATTTACAATGTCATTTTCCAATACACAATTAAGAGTGAATTCATTCAGAGATTAAAATTTTACTACATTTCTTAAAAGTAAATAATAACGTAATTAATTAAAAAATCGCATATTTAAATCTTCCAAGTATTTAGAGAAGAGAACATTTTATTCTAAATCTGTGTAAATTAAATATGAAATATTTTATTAACATTGTGTAAAAGTAAAATATAAAAAAAAATATTTTTATAGTTTACTGTTCGAATGTTTGAAAAAATATTTGCAGTTTCTATCAACTGATTTATATTTTCATCAAAATATTTTATTTTATACATTATCAGTCAGTAATTTATGTTTTTATTGCAACTCATTTTAATTTTTTGTCACATTTGTTAACGATACAAACCATTTCCACTAAAGTTGCAAGTATATATCACATTTAAATACTTAAAAAATTATTTATATTGTTTCACGTGAAAGACTTGACATGGATTAATTTTATATAAATTGATTTAAAATTAAAAAAAAACTATATATATTAATTTTTTGTATGAATAAAATTAAATAACATACTAGTTCTAAAAACGTACAGTGATATTCATTAGAAGATTATTATAAAAAGAAGTAAAATAACTTCAGATTATAATTAGGCGAGATTATTTGAGGCACATGATTTCATTTTTCATGACTCAATCTTTTTACTAATAATCATTTTGAATATTTTTATTTTATACAATATATTTGTTTATTTTAATGTAATTAAAAGAAAGCACAAGAATTTAAGTATATATATATATATATATATATATATATATATATATATATATATATATATATATATATATATATATATATATATATATATATATATATATATATATATATATATATATATACTTAATTTATAATTCAGTCAGGATGCCTAAATGTAATAATTGTGCAATTTTTAAATTTTAACCCTTAACTGTACTTACCTAATTATTTCATTATGCATGTGTGTAAAAATATAACTTCTTCGTACAAAAAAGTATTGGTTGATTTATAAATAAAATTATGTCTTGTTCAACAAATTCTGCTTTATGTGGTTTTTAAATTTGTAAAAACAAATGAATGTACAAACTGCATATGTGAAAAGAGGTAAATATGAAAAAATAACATAATTCATCTTTAATTGAAAAAATGTTAGGGATTTATCCATTTTACATAAAATATGAAATGGTAATTTTTTCTTTTCTTTATTAAATTCAAATATAATTTTATTTAATAATTAATTTAAAATATTATATAATGTAAATTTTATTATATGATCTAGATCGTAAAAATATTTGGATTTGCAATTGAAATTATGTAGTTCAACAATGAAATGCACTGAAAACTAAAATTTGTGTTGTTTTCGTTTTTTGGTATTTAAAACTTATGTAGAAAAATTCGGTAAATTATAAACCCAAATGTTTTACAAAAAATTATTCAGTTTAAACACTTATGACATTTCAATTTTTCTTAAAAGGGTAGCATTAGTAGAAGTGATGCAACTTATTTAAAAGAAATTTTTATTTTAATGACGTTTTTGGGTAGCATTTTTATTTTATTCATTTATAGTTGCGTTAACAAATGTTGAGGTTAAATTCCACAAGAGTAAAAAATTTGGTAGAAGTTTCCATAAACTAACAGATTTTTACTCATTCATACGAATTCCTTTTTTATTCAGAACTATGTGAAATTTTTAAAATGTTGATTGTATTCTTTCGAATCAGTGAATGTATTAAGTACTCAAACTCAAAAATAAAATCTATGGACAGATTTCAGAAAATATTTTTGGAATACTTTTCATTTTAGGGATAACTTAAAATCCATTTTTCCTTACATCTGGAAATAATGAGTTCTAAATAAACTGCATTATTTTGTGTTAACTTTATATTGAAAAAAATTAATAATTTATTAACATTTTAAGATGTGTGCAATTCATGTTTTACTCCAAATGAGTTTTATTTATAATTTTTATTTATAGTTAAATGATTCTTCCTATATTCTTTCAAAAAACAAACTCAAATACCCTATTTGGATCGAATTTTATTAAATATCTTTAGATACATATTTTTTCGGTTACTTATGGGGAATTTTCCTAGATGCATTACAAAAGTCAAAAAAGGAATATGCCTTTTTAAAATAACATGCATACGTATTTATTACCCGCGAAACGCTTTCGATTAAGTTTATCAAATTTTGATTTTGGCTAAATTTTTATGATTCCATGTCTTAAGATCTTTATGAAATTTGCCTTACTTTTTCTGGAAATATTCCTGCTTATATTCAAATGTGAGATTTTATAATACAAATTTGAATGATATTTTCAGTTGCTTCGCAATGTTAAATACTAGGTAAATACATTTAAAAGTTATTTTAATCTTTTCCAGTAAATGTTTTGCGCTTTTGTATTTTGTTTTGTTAGCACTTCTTAACTTTCTATTCAATAAGTAACAGTTTTCATTTCTATTTTGCCAACATTGAACATGTTTAAATTAAGTTTGAATTTGGTTTAGCATTCTTATATATATATATATATATATATATATATATATATATATATATATATATATATATATATATATATATATATATATATAATATATATATATATATATATACTGCTTCTAAAACAGTTAATTTTTATTTGTTTTTTTCCTTTATTTTTTAATATAACTTCTAACTACTTTTAGAACTTTAAGCCCTGAAGATAACTTGCAATGTTTTTAAATGTCATCAGTATGTATCCTCAAGACGTTTTAATATTACAAAAAAAAATTATATATAAACGCATCACATCACTCCTTATTTATTAATTTTTTTTTAGTCTTTTGTCATAACTAGAAAAAATGAGATTCCTAGTTACTATTTTGTTTATCTAAAACAAATCTTTAAAACATTTCTGTAGTAAAACAATAAATTTTGGAGATATTCTCCATACTTTTACTTAAAGAAACAATTTGCTTTTCTTATTTACATATTTTAAGCTATTATATTACGTAATATCGATTTCACATAATAAAATACCATTTTCATAACTTTCTAGTGAAGTGCAATCCCTTTAATTTAACAAAACGAAAATTAATATTTTATATATCATGATAAACTAAGTTCATCTAGTTTTATATACTAATTGTAATTTTACAAACCTCTCTATTTACCATAGCATAAAATACTATAGAGTTACTCTAGAATAGATTATAGAATATATTTTGGAGCTAGAATCGAGGTTATTATGGACATAATATAATTTTTTTTAATGTTTTTGTTAAGTTTCTTCATTTAAAATTAACTTATATGAATTACTTATGCTAAATTAGCTTTGTTCTACAAATTATTGAAAGAAAGCAATCATAAATGTGGAACTATAGTTTATTCAAGTAACAGTTTATTCAATATATTTATGTATAAAATAATCCATAAAATGATTTTATTATTTTATTTTAATCAATGAAGAATTTTTTAAAGCCGTAATACTTTTAAAATACATTTCTAGTAACAAATATAGTACATATATTCATGCAATATATAAAAGTAGGACGCTTAGGATATACTATTATTTTTGCACTTTCATTTTTATAAATCATTTTGTATTATTAAGACACTTAACGTGTTGTCGCCTGAAGTACTTAAAATTCTCATGAAGTTTAAGTTCAGATTAAAAGCGCTTGTAATTAAATTCGGAAATCTTGAGAAAAATTTTAGATTGAGATATATATTCTTTCATGAAAATTATTCACGTGTATAAACTACCTCAGCCTTGTTATTGAATTCTTTAAATTAGATAACATAAAAGCACGTTGCTGGATAAAATTAAATTTATACTCAAGCTCTGTGATACTTTCATTAAAGCTGAATACGGCGAAAATTTTAAGCCAATAAGTATATTGACAGACATTGATTTCTAATTTAATTCTTTGTCGTAAACGCGAAATTATAAAGTATTTCTTCATGGTAGATATTGCTTAGATTCTTATTATGAACTTCCCAAATTAATTTTAGCTACTTGTACGGAAAGACAATATGTTGTAAAATATTTGTAAGCTTAGTTTTACTGAAATCAAAGAGAATTTTTTTAATACAGATTATTTTGATATTTAAATTGCTTGGATCTTAAAAATTCGAGGAAGTGATTTCAAATTTCTTTATTAATCACTAAATAGAAAATTTATTATATATATATATATATATATATATATATATATATATATATATATATATATATATATATATATATATATATATATATATAAATTAAATCATAAAAATATTTATAATAGCATAAAAGGGTAAATCTTTATAATCAATAAGTTTATGATGTAATTAGTTTGGTAAATATATTTTTATCTAAAAGATTAATATTGGATATATATGTTTTTGCCTAAAAGCAAGGGGTGGTGTCCAAATATTTTAACTTAACAGCTTTCTCTGAGAAATTGCACTATTAATTCATGTTTTTATGCAATAGTGGAAAAAGTACTGTCAGTATTTTTGAAATTTTACAAGATATAAAAGTTAGTTTATGAGAAATTGTGTTGCAAAAATTGCTACCCACTTTGTAAAAAAATAATATGTAATTGAATTACATTACTTCACACGCACACACACACGCGTGCGCACGCACACAAACACAAACACACACACACACCCTTTTCATGAAAAGTAGCTTCATTTATTGCTATCGGCTTTATATATTAATTGCGCAAGTGTGATTACTAGGTAAATACTTTGCTGGGATTAAATATTTGATGGTCATACAGTTTTTGGCGTAAAGAAATTTCATTCAAGAATAAAAAGAGTCAGCAGTTTAATGTTCTAAATAATATTGTAAATTAAACAAATCTTATCTATATGTTTATTTAGCCGCCCAACTTGTCTAGTGGTCAATGTAACTGACTGCGGATAAGGAGGTCCTGGGTTCCAATCCCGGTTCGGGCATGGATGTACTTTTTCTCTCTATCTATCCTGTCTTTGTCCCTTCCTTGTATGAATGAGTTGTGAATGGTTGCCTACCCTATAAACGGGTTCCTATGGCATGTGTGTACTGAAGAAGTCGGACTCCACACCAATAATGGTTCAGTTGGAAAAGTGGAGCAGCAAACCCCATATTGCCAGCCTAGCTGGCACATGACAACAACAACAACACATGTTTATTTATATATCTATCCCTCTGACTAATGACAAGAAAATGCAACAAAATAATGTAGCAGGAAACATTGCTTCTAAATTTATTTGCGTACGAAAGGCAATGCTGGAGGCCTTAAGAATGTATATTTCACTGAGTAATAATGATAAAGCTAGTGGGCTCGTCATTTTCTGCGACTCCAGGGCTGCCCTGGAGGGGATAGGGAAGTGAGACTCCAGACTCGCACAAGATTTTCGTCATTGCTTAAAGGAAATTTCCCACCCGAGAAAAAATGTGTTTTCCAGTGGATACCTGCGCTTGTTGTTATTGAGGACAATGGAAAAGCAGATAGGCTGGCTGAGGAAGCCAGGTGCCTTCAACCGGAGACTCCGTAACTTTATGATGCGATAATGCAATTGCTAGATACAAACTGAAAGAAAAACACATCAAAATGGAACATCAATTATGCGTTATCAATGCTGAGAATTTTACTACCAAGTTTATTTCCAGACTTAGAATCCGACATTTCTGATGAATGACTACAAGTACAGTCGATACCAGAACTTACAAATCATTTAGGAATTGCTAGGAATAGGAAGCCAGCGTGGAACACAGTTCTAACTGACTGGCCATCACGAGAAGAGTTTACAGGATATTGAAGAATTTCCGGTTCAGGAAAATCTCTAGAATGGCAAAATTGTTTATATTGTGAAGGCCGTGATTTTGGCCCAAATCAATGTTATTTAAAATGAACACGACACCAAGCAACTAGCCATATATTTATTTACACGAAAAAAGATTGGTTTCTATAAGATGCTTATCCTATGGAAGCAAATTGGTGTCATTTGCTTAAAGTGTAAATTTTACTTATAAAATAAAAAAAAGTTTAAAAAAGTCGCTAAACGAGTTGCTCAAATACACACATTTAAATCCTAAGCTAATTGCTTTAAAAATGAACAGCTATAAAATCACCAAAAATAACAATAAGGGAATTTTATTTTGCTGCATTTATCATATTTATTTGTTCAATAATCAACAGTTAAATGAAATTCCTACAGTTAAAAATCATTTTGTAGTATTTAAAATCAGATAATTATTATGTTTAAAATTTATAGGCTAGTTTTTTCATTTATAATATTAACCAAAATTATTGTTTGCAATATTATTAGCAATAACTTATAATTATTGCTAATAAATTTTGTATTTAATCTAGTATAACAGAAAAAATTTCATTTGTTTAGTTTTAAATTAGTTTTTGTTACATAGGTAAATAATTGTTTGTCTATAAGCATTTTTAATAATTAATGACTACATAATTTCGTATTTCTAAAATGTTTTCATAATATTTGCCTTTACTTAAGAATTCGATATTATATTTAAATTATTCACACACACACACTATTTTAAGAGTTTCACTATTACAATATTTTAAGAGAGTTTTGTAGTTACAAATATTCCAAATATTAGAAAAAAACCAAAAGTATGACGAAGTATTTTTGTGAAATGAAAGTAGACAAAGCTAAAAAAACCACACTGTTTAGTAAATTACAAGAAATCCTAATAACATCTGACTATTCAGTGTACATTCAAGTTATTGTCATAGTATATTCAAAATTAATTCAAGCAATCTATCAGATATATTCGAATGCACATGTAATAATTATAGGTCACGTATAAGTATTATTAATATATTACTATAAGTCTGCAAAACTATACTTTTGCAGATTACTATACATATATATTATAGCAATAATTACAGAATGTCCAAATCAATACATAGCGACTAATATGTTGTAGAAAGTGAATGATAACCAATAATGGAACGAGGTGAGTTTGAACTAGATTCATTGATTTTACTTATTTATCTATTAAATACTTATTAATCCACTAAGTTCAGTACAGGAAAATAGAAATATTGATATTTATTTTTGAATTTTCAACTTATTTATTTATAAAGTGGTTATCTTTACATAAACTTTAATTTAATCATCATCATTAAGTCATACATTAACAATATAATTTGTGGAATTAGGTAGCATATTAAGGGGAAGTAATTTACACACACATACAGTAACATACATATTACCATATATATATATATATATATATATATATATATATATATATATATATATATATATATATATATATATATATCTTAAACTAGTTAATTAAAAAGCACCATAATTTTTTAAATTGCCCTTTTCAAAATTTTCAAAAAGGAGAAAAACTTAGGAAAAAATGTGTAACAGCTATTTTCTATTAATATGATAAAGGCATTTTCATACAGATTATTTCAGAAGTCCCCCCCCCATTTCAAAGTGATTTTTTAAAATTGTTCTTTTGTAAGCTAATATAACTTAATTTGTTGAATAAAAAAATCGGTTTTTACATAAATTTAAATTGAAGTAAGAGCATGGCACATTATTGCTAAAAATTAACGCTCTTACATATATATTGACAAAAATTCTTTAATAGAAATACATTAGTTTTACTTGGTTTTTTGTTTCTAAATCACCAGTGGTTTCATTTACTTTAATTTCGCTTTTTCACTTTAAATTGAAGTAAAAAAAATTTTTCCCAAAAGTTAATAAAGTTTCTGAAGAACTTTTTCATTTCCTTTATTAAAACCAAAGGAATTTCTTATGATGGTCAATCAAAGATAACTTAATACTTTACAAAATATTATGCAGTATATATGTTTTTTATTTACTCAGAATTGTGTCATTTCTACTGAATACAGAAATCAAGATATTTTACTTTAGAAATAAAGCTATACAATAAGTTTCAATATACAATTAATGTTGATTTACAATTATTTATGAGTAGTACATGACACCATTAAATCTAAAATCGTATTTTAAAGCAAATGTTAGCAATTTAGAAATATTTAATGTCAAGATAATCACAGATTTAATCTTTATCTTGAGGAAAAAGAAAAAAAAACAATGAGTTTACATTAATTTCACTTGTATCTGCAATCATGATCATGTGGTCATTAGTATATAAAAATATATGCGTGTCCAACAAACAATATTAATTTTAAACGACTAAAGAATTGACTAACCAAGAAAAATTATAAACAACTCCATTTCTAATGCACATTTAGGAAACTTAATGATGAGTAATGATTAATGAAATAAGAGATATTTATAAGAAACATTTTGTAATAAAATTATTTTTATAAGCATATACAAAGTTCTATTTAATCTATGATGGTGAATAATATTTTTTCTAATCATACATTAGTATGTAACAAGTTCCTTTTTTAATTAAAGCTATTCATTACGGTATTAAAAATATTATGTTCATTCATGCAAAAGTGAAATCTTTATGTGAGTTGTAAATAAATGTTAATCACAATATATATATATATATATATATATATATATATATATATATATATATATATATATATTAACTACTTTGCTTTAACTACTTCAAAGACTCTAGTTGCCATTGAATCATATTTGTCTTGAAATTTAGTTTGACAAAAATTGTCCAAAACATGGTTCAAAGCTTCTTAAAGTTTGATCAAAGATTCATATTGTTTGCCTCTGGTGTAAATACGACGAACAGTTATTGACCACTTATTTTAAACAATATGCAGGTCTGCACTTTTAGCAGGCTTTCATCGAGAAACACTAGATTGGTCTTTCCAACATAGCAAACTGATATTGAAACTATTAAACTGTCTACTCCTATCTGTGACAGTCGGAATAAGTTTCTTCTTGTAGAGAATGCCAATAATATTGACAACTGTGTCTGGGCCATCTAAATTGAATTTTTTTTCATCAGAAAATAACTGAAGTCTATTCGGAGATCCAAGACATGTGTCAGTTGACTAACTGTAGACGGTGCTCAATGTGCCTTTCATTCCATTTAGGATGGCGCTTTCTTTTCTTGAATATGAATGTATCCGATCTTTTTATGTAGTTGTGAAGTTCTCGTCTGGTTAAATGTGTGAAACCAGATGGGTCATGTGCTTTTGCAGGGCTTCCACGCCTTTATTAAGTTGCTCAAAGATTTTTCTTTGATTATGTAGAGTCATCTTTCTTAAGTCTACCAATATTTGCTGTCTTCTGACTCTAGATTTTTCAAGAAATTAAAAACAGCATTTGGACTGATGTGTTGGTGCTTTTAAATTTCTCTAACACTTTTGTCCCCAACTTTTTCATGCCACAATTTTGTCTTTTTGAAATTCACTTAAAGGTCGCTCCCTCAGGTATTTTAACTGTACAAAAACTGAGGATTTTTTTTTAACAAAATATACCTTGTGAAAGAAAGACAGTTTACGAGAACAATGTTTTCAATATATATTTTCAACATATTAAACTGCTACAGTCTCCAAAACGAGATTATTTTGCAGGTATCCTTCTACCTTCTTCATAGAACAAAAATCTATAAGTACTATTTTATAATATTTTTTAAAGGTAGATAAAATTTATTCACAGAAAATTTTAAATGAAAAAGAAAATATAAAGCATAATTTATATAATGTGACAATTTTTTTCTAGCAGTATATATAATACTTAGTTATAGAATATTTTTGGCTAGCTAAAAGATAAGTGAGTTTTAAATATCCTTAAGTTATTAGTATGTTTTTCTACACTTCTCATATTTATGACTAGTATTACATCAAAACAAACAAATTAAAAGTATTCATATATAGATTTTCATAAACAAAATTTTATAGGTTTTCTTGAAGAATAATGATAATGCTTCAAATATTTTAATAATAAAAAAAATAATGTTTGGTTCCCATTGTATGTATGACTTTTTTCCAGTGAGTAATGTATATCTGACCAGATACCTTTCAAAAAGAATATTTTAAAAGAATTTTTGCTGTTACTGTGAATTAAAAAAATATTTGCATAAAATAGAGAGGAAAAGGTTTTAAAGCTTAGGCATAAGTTAGTTGAAATTCTTAGCAGATTTAAAAATAATATCAATGACACTCAAATGTATTAAAATGTTTCTAAATATTTTATTTCGAATAAAAAGTATTCTATATATTACATATTCCATTTACTAAATGATTAACCTTGTTTTTAGGTAGAATGCATTTTTATACAAAAGGCAAATAATTCTAATATATAACGTGAATTGTCATTAAGTGATGAAACAATCAGTGCAAAATAGTCTGAATTTATCATGATAATTTGTGTAGTGATATTCGGTACAAAAATACATTATTTTTGCTTTATATTTATGAATAAAATAAAATTATTTATTTTGGCATCAGAGTTTTTATATTTATATTGATACACTAGTTTCTCTTTACAATATTTAGGAATTTTATATCGCAAATTTACTTTTTGCATTAATAATTTTAAATAACATTTAATATAAAATATCAACAATTCAAAAGTATTTCAAATTAGATATCTCCTAAGCCCATGGTATTTGCGTTATAATATTGTACGATTCAATGCCAGAAAAAGAAACATGAATACAAAGCTGAAGCACAATACAATGGCTGTAAAAATAAAACTCACCAGGTCTTATTCAAAAACGGCTTTATTTTTATGTGAGCTCATTCTTCAAAACATATTGCAATACACGCGAGTGTTTGCTGAGAGACACGTATTCTATATAAAAACATTTATATTACTGTAAAAATAAACATCGCTAAGCATTGTCTGTTATATTTTTTGTGACAGTTAAAAATATGAAGGTGTTACACACGAAGAGAAAAATAGGAATGATGCGATCAGGCCTACAAGCCATCTGGAATGTAGAAATGATACAGCAGGGCTTCGAAACATCAAGCTAACAGAAATTTATACTTCGAATAGATCCATGAACGAAACACACGAAGAATATCAAGACAAAAGTATTCGTGAACTGCTTTTAGAATTGGCGCCCGGAGAGTGGGGGAAGTTTTTCTTTTATTGCACGTGCTAGGCTTTTCTTATAATGTTTTGTGCTCCCGAAAAAGATCTCAAAATTAGACATATTAGACATAAGTTCTTTAATATATAAATATTTACATGACTTTCATACAAAGTTATATAATTCAGAATTTTTAAGCATAATATATTAAAGGCTCTCACGTTTACAAAAATAATTTTCTTATGTATTACATTACAAGTATAAGCATTGGATTTTCATAAGTATTACATCACATCCCTAAATATTGTATAACAATTTTCCAAAATATTATACCATTCACAATATTAGATGTAATTAGAAGTTAACAATATTTTATAAAATATGAAGAATTTTTGTTACAATATAGTTCTAGTTACATACTAAGCTTCGACGTTAAGCCTAAATCACTTTTAGATTCAGATGTATAAAATAAGTAAAGTAAGAAGAACAATTTACAATTATGCATTTTTCATCTCATTTATACATTGTCTCAACCTGGAAAGATCCCAAAAATGAAGTTTGTGTTTGCATTAAAAATTTTTTCATCAGTTTTGAGGGTCACAATTTGTTTAAATGATGATTTGGATTCATGCCATACGTACCTTTAAGAATACAGCAACAAATGAAATGTTTTAAGAAATATATTGGTTTCTTTTGCTTTTATAGTGAGTATAGTTTGAATAATTAGTTTCGCCATGTTCCATGATTCAAAGTAATTTCAGTTAATGCGTGTTACCAGAAGAGATATAAGGGCATTTCGTTCAAATTGTATACATCTAATTCTAAGTAAATTTGTTTACGTAATTTTTGAACAAAGTTATAGTATAATTTTAAAAAATACAAAATAGCAAAACCAATTTTTAAAAAATTGCAAGTAGGTAATTAAATACAGAATAGTAGGAAAATAGTGAAAATTTCTTAACTGAATAATGTAGCTATATTTAATTTAGCTACAAAATATTACTGTATATAGAGCATATAAAACAAAGAAGGTAAAATTGCTTCTTAATCAAAACCAAGTTGTTATATATTGCATATAATTTAATATGTGAATCTAATATATGCATGTGTGCGAAAGTGCCTAAATTAAAATACCTTACAATAAATAGATACTTTTTTAATTAATCGAATACCTGTAGAAAAGAGTATCAAAATTTCACTGTTATGGAATGTTTTGCCTTTTTTAAAATATTTATCCATACTTACAAAGTAAGGTTTCCCTTTGAATTATTAATAACGTAATATTTGCTGTATTATTAATAAATGAATGGTTAATATATGTTTGCACTATTAATATTAACGTAATATTGACGTATTCTTATTAAATAAATATCATTTTCTTGGGCATACGTTTTTGGATATGAATATAAATGGAACTACAAACACATAAAGGAATTCATATATGCGTATATAGGTGTGGTATTTCTCTTTTTATTTAACTACCAAACCTGATGTTTTAATTTGTAATGAAATAGCTCAACACACACACACAAATCTTTGCCAATCACTTATTAAATTAAATTGTTTTATTCTTACTCATTTTTATATTTTAATTGTACCAAAAAATATGGAAATGTAGATCAGAACAAAAGTGTATATTATAATTTGGTACATGTAAGATAAATTTAGAAATTTTTTTTTTTTTAGAGACAAAGAATTTGATTAAAGTGTAACTTTAATTTTCGATTATTATTTTTTTAAATGTAAAAAAAAACACAGTATGAAAGAGTTTATCAGAATTTATGTTTCTTTGTTCATATAATTTTAGAATAATGCAAGTTAAAAACTTTGATTTGTGTACCTCAAGAGGATACAAAATTTCTGTACTTTAAAGAGTGAAGTAAATTCAATGATTACGAAATTTGATAAAATGTATGAAGTCATGCAACTTTAAATGATTTAGAATTAGTTAGGTCAAAACAAATATGTACTCTGTATAACAAAATTACTTCTAAAAATGTTTGAATTTGAAAATTTCTTATTACTCTGTTAAACTGTTAAATTAAAACTTAATTTTTTTTAATTTTTTCAATTACTGACACTATACTAAGTTTCATTCATAAATAATAATTGCTTCAAATTTACATTATTCTTTATTAGTATTATACGTAACAAAGTGTAAGAAATGAATCAAATAACTGAAAAGTAATGGAAAAAATATTCTAAAAATATTTCTCAGTTTTGAATATTTTCTGATTAAAAGCAAAAAATTTAAATGTTGTTATGTAAATTTACAGCGAATTATTGTATATTCAGAAACGAAATTTGTTACAGCAAATTTCCTTTCCGAAATATTTAAGAAAAAAGTTACCGTATCATATTTTATAAAACAGTACTTTACTAGACTATTTATCAATTATAAATAAATTTTCAATAAATAATACATTTTCCAAATTTTTTTTAAATTTAAATTTGGTAGAAAGTATATCAAAGTATTTATTATTTATAACAGATCACACATGTATGTAAAAACTTCATATGCCTCATGGAAAAAGTATATATGTATATATATATATATATATATATATATATATATATATATATATATATATATATATATCCGATCATATTCACGATAAATCAAATACATCATGTCGAAAATAAAATTTACTGTAAAGCATTGTTCGTCAAATTATTTTTCCTTCAGCAATTTTCGAGAAAATTTTTATTTAATCACTTTTCTCGTACATATTTGATTAAGACTTAATATAACTATATGAAAATATTATTTGGTTTATTTATAAAGGGTTGAGCTGTTACACACTCAATTTGTTCATTTATTGCATTACTTATATGTAAATGTATATCAAAAATATGATGGTAATACTACTTTTATTACAATTAATTTTATTATCATCTCTAGGTTGAAAGTATTTAGCTGCTTAAAACAAATGAAATATTCTTACCTTTTACTTATATAAAATAAAATTAATATAAAGGTAATTATTTTTTATCTTTCCTCCTGCCTATTTTTTCAGGAGGAAAGATAATACCAAGAGACTGACTGTTTTCCTCGATATTTAAGTGGTTTCTTAAACACATCTACCACAGACTTTTATTCACACTTTTCTTCTGCGTTTGAAAAGACAATTTGGATAATTACTATAAATAAATATGACATTAGATAGTATTTAACAAGAACATCTTTCGGGAATCAAAATAATATTTTTATTTAATGCTTAATATCTAAACAATATTGCAAAGTAAAGTGCTTATGTGTAAGCAAGAGTGAGAAATATTATTAAAAGCATGTAGTTTGTTTAAATTGTTCATATAACTATAGCATTTTATAAAACGAACATGTGTTACACATATGTTTGGATATATATATATATATATATATATATATATATATATATATATATATATATATATATATATATATATATATATATATATATATATATATATATATATATATTTCAATGTCGTAGTTTGAGATGAATTTTGGAAAAAGGATTTGGAAAAAATATTCTGATTAATTTATTTACTATTTATTCATATTATAACATCATAAGGAAAATAATGTTTAAATATTATTAAAGATTAAATTTGCTCATGAACTTACAATATTAATAAATCATGAATATATTTTTAATATAAAACGACGGGCTATTTTACGATTTTCACATTTTCAACCCGAAAATGTTGGCAGCTAATATGGTGGGGCACCCATTGGTTTGGCTTGTGTTTCCAAAAGTGGGAATGTCTTTGTAATGTAGAAGACGGGGCTTGTCACTTATTTATTCATTTAGAAGAGTGGTTGAGGCATGAGTTATTATAGAGGACATAGAGATCCGTCAAATTTAACACATCATTAATGAATAGGACAGATCTTTGATTGAGTCGGGATTGAAGCTCTCTACCTTTCGATAACGAGAAATTAACTAATCCTAGCTCAAAAATTGAAAATAAAATCAGTATTATGATAAGCATAAATATATTTATGACATTCAAATAAATAGTAAAAAAAATCATTTTTTTAAATAGCACACATTGATTTCGAGCACATTTTATACATCCCAGGTAAATATCATGCATTGATTCGTAATTGTTCATATTATTTTGAGATTTAAAAAAAAGATGTTATAGTTAATATTCTTTATGTGTGACATGCATAAAAACATATTTTATTATTTATTGAGAGTTAATTATGAAATAATAATTTTGTTGCGAATTTAATATTATTTGAATTTAATGACAATTTTTAAAAAAAATCAAAACATCCAGTAAAATGCATTGATTATTTGTTCAAAAAATCTTGAAACACAAAAATGAAGCGAGTCAAGAAATTGATTCTATATATCCAATAAATACTTAAAAGTATTGAGAAAGCAATAAAACCACTATTGGAAATTATTAGAAATTATTTTGCTTCAACAACATTCGATTACCTACGAATCACAAAACCGACTAAAATGATTATATAATTACTGAAGAAATTACTTTTTGTGTTTTACTTTTTAGAAATTCTTTTTCTTTGAAAATTACTATCGCTAAACTTTTAAACATTGCATTTCAGATGATGTGATTTAAAAAAAATATGCCAATATTTATTCTATTCGTAGGCATGTATCTTAAATATAATTTTTTTTCCAAACAAATTTTGAGTGAGATTATCAGTAAATTGTATGACTGTTATTTTTTCATTGAATCTCTAATATTTAAGTCTTTTGCATATATTATGACAATTTTAAAATACATTTAAAATAAAACTGAGATAAAAGCGAATTGCTGCATATTTTGTCACTAAATCTTCGAATTATATAATATTTACTATTACTGTTAAAACGCAGATTTTTGCACTATTATATTTTAATTAAATAGAGACATACATTATATTTCACTTATTACCGACTATTAAAATCAAAACTGCCTTGTGATTACAATACATACCTCGGTTCGAACAAATTTTTTTTTAAATACAACACATTATTTGATTTAATCTATTCTTAAGTGATAGGCTCATGTCATAATTTATTGCTTGATACATTGATAACACAATGCTATTTTTTAAATATAAACTCTCTCTCTAAAGATATAATATTATTATTTCAAATTCTTCCTGCATAATTTATCTTACAGACCGAAACTTATATTGAATTAGAATTAAATATTTAAAATATTATTGTCGTCAAAAATTGCTTAATGATGAAAAATCGAGAATAAAATTTATTTGACTCGAATAACCGAAGTATTAAACACAGTATTCTAACGTAAATACCAATATTTCTCATACCTTCAGGTCATAGAATTACAAGGGTTATCTCTTGGATAATTTTCAAAAATCTTCAAGACACACAGCATACTAAAGATCTTATATATCTTCAAAATGCCATCATAAGACTAAAAAGAAAATGTCTTTTTTTTACAATTTTTGCAGAAAACAAACGCAAGAATTTTCCTTTTTGCATTTTGAAGTAAAGCAAAAATGAAAAGAACTTGAGAGTTTCTTTTTCTAGAAAGTTTTCTTATTTTTTAACACTTAAAAACTCTACTTAATACAAGATTTGTTTTATGTATGTTTGATATTCTAGCTCTTATTCGAGTTCTAGAAAGAGCGTCATTACTTTTTAAACCACTCAAAAGCAACTACTGTAACTGAAAGAATAATAGGACACGCATTTTCGGAACAATTTTAGTTATGTTGATTTCACTTTTTTTCTGTGGTTACTTTAATGTAAAATGCTAATATTTAGTTATAATATCTACGAATAAATATTTAAAACTGCGTATTTATTTTTCTTGTTCAAAATGGAACACCTATACAAGTATTTTTTTCAAACTGCAAAATTCAGTTTCAGAAGTAATTATATGTTAGTAGGCATATGAAATAAATATACCACAATAGTAGTAAACCACGATAGTTAGCATATTGAATTTTGTACAAAAAATGAAATTTATGGAAATACGCTTTCTAATCAGAATTATTTTAAAAAGGACAATTATTATATATCTATTGTTTTGTAATATTTTTTATTTTATTTGTTATTATTCATTTTATTTTTATTACATTAAATGCATAATTTTTCAAAGGGTTCATTATAATATCCCTAAACTAATTAAAATTATTAATAGGGCAAAAAATATCATTTCATAAAATTTGTCTGTTTTGTAAACAATCAAAATCAATTATTGAGTAATTTTTGTCGAATGAAAATGTTAGCTTTACAACATAAAACCATTATAAAATCTTAACACTGTACAGAGAAAAGTTTAAGCACCAGTTTATAAAAGTGCAAACCTATAGTGCCTGAAAGTGTTTCTTTTTGCTATTATAGTAAAATTTCCTAAATTCCATTGAAATTTTTTATGGTGAATTTCATTCATTATTATTTATTTATTATACTTTTATTACATAATTAAATCAAAACAATTGAAAATTTTCCAATACAAAAATACGCAGATACAAATACGCAGAATAATACAAAAATATGCAGATAGAATAACTGTTGTAAAAATATGAAATAATGCCAAAAATAAAATAATTGTGAATGATTCCATTTTATGTAATTTTGCTTAAATATAATATGAATTTATATTTGTATTTACTTTTTTAGAGAGAGCAAGTATTTTAAAATGATAGTATGTACATAAATATCGAAATTGAAAATTTGTATTATATATATAAATAAATATGAATAATTATAATTACATTCTAAAAATATGACGTAATTCGGGGAATGAGTTCACTAAATTTCGTTGGTGCTTCAGTATCCAGCGAAAAATTGTGATCGGAAAATTGACGATACGCATAAAAATAACAAAGATTTTGCTTTCTTCTAAATGCTAAGTTTTAGTTACTGAAATACTCTATTCCACCAGGAAAAGAGGTCTAACCCATAGATCAGCTGAAATCGAACAAAAATTTCAAAAGTTCCTATTAGTTAAGAAGTTATTAAATAGTTATGATTTCTACCATCCAATTTTCAATGTATTTCTGATACCATATGTGGCAAAAGTATTAACACGTTCTGCAATAGGCAAACACAATAGTTTTCAAAAAGTGAAAAAAGGCTATTATATTTTTTTCAAAGAAATAATTGATGAATTTATAAATGAATGATTTCAAACATTTTTAAAAAAAGTATTTTTACATATTTTATCCTATCAACCAGTACCTTAAATAATTACCATAATTTTTTTTTAAATATTTATTAAAAGTGAATATTAATGATACCTATAATTATGAATGTACATCATTCTCTTTTATCAAGAATTTAATGATGTATATAGGCTGTGTTATGAATTTAAATACACACATATCATGTATGCATAATGTAAATAATACACACATATTAATGTGTACATAATACACACAAATTAGAAATATTTTGTACTCTGAAATCCGAATTCATTTAGTTTTAAATACTTAAACATCATCTGAATTTCAAAGATATGTTTTGTTATTGGATATCAGAGGCAAATTTTTTTAATTCTATTTAAAAACGTTTTTGCCATTGTTATCATTTAATTTCAAATAATCATAAAAATTCTATTATATAAAGTACTTTTTACTTTGATGCAGGAGGAAATGCATGTTGATAAGCTATATCAATTGGTGTGTGTAATGTCAAACAATAAATCAATATTGAATTAATTTATTTAAAACCAATTCTACTTAAAGTACTAATATAGACTGCATTAGTGTCACGTAAGATTGTCATATTTTGATCAATATGTGTTAAGTTACCTTCATTCATTAAAATACCATTTACCCTTCTACATTAGTTACTATGTTGAGGTGTTACGTCAACTATATTGACATAGTAACTTAATGTATATAGGAAAAATTCTTGCAAACAAAATCCATAGATAGGTAAATATAAACTAAATAATGGGAAATATTGTTATATTTGCTTAATTTTAAAAATGCTTTTTTAAATATAGAAGAAATAAACATTCATACCGATATTTTAAATGGAGATATAATGCATTTTATCCACTTTACAAATGTCTAAGGTATAAAATATTTTCAATTGCGTAATCATATTCTTTGATATACTTCAAAACGTTATATTTCCCATTTTATATTATAATATATATATATATATATATATATATATATATATATATATATATATATATATATATATATATATATATATATATATATATATAATATACATATATATATTTCCCTTATTTCCTTATTTTACTTTTTAGCAGTTAATATTCCATTTTGTGTTGTGAAGTAAGAACTTCAAATCTCATGCCGCGGTGATTTGTGTAGGTGGAATTACAAAATTGAACTCTACACCATTTTTTTTTCTAATACATAGCTGCACTTAAGATATACCTATTCAGCACTACAAAGGTTGAATGTGATGGCACCTAGTCAGATTTCCATTTTCACCCCGAAAGTGAAAAAATAAAGAAACACAAGCAGAGAAAGGAATATCCATTTCCAAACCAGGATTCAAACCAAAGACCTATTACTTCGAATTTAGAGACACTAACCACTCCACCACCGGTCGGCTCAAATCAATACCTAAAAAGTAATAAGAAACCAGTAAAAGATGTATAGTATCTTGACTTTATTTTGCTACCTGCCAACCGATGGCTGAGCGTTCCTGATTACTGAGCTGTGGGTCCAGGGTTTGAATCCTGGTTCGGGCATGGATATTACTTCTTCTCTGTGTTTCTCTGTGATGTGTGATGTCTCATCTGTGATGATGTATGAATGTGGTTCATCCTATAAATTGGATGTATGGCGTGGGTATTGTTACTCACCTCCGTGACTTGGTTCACAAGTGCCCTCTGGGTAACGACAAATAAGTAGCAGTTTACATCCTTGTGTTGTGGCGAAGGGTTAGATACCCAGTGTCCACTGATGAAAAAAAATTGCGATCTATTTGACTAACTAAAACATTGGTATTTTTGAATAAAAGTATTGGTTTCATTGTTAAAATAATTTTTTCGGTAATTAATTTAATTATATTTCAGCAGTAGTTTTACAAACAGAAAAAAATTTGATCACGCAATTATTTCTTCATTTATGGAATTACTATAATTTTAAATTAATTACTTTAAATTGACTTATATAAGATTTAATCAACTTTTATTTCTGATAATAATGATTAAATATGTGTTTGAAAAGCGAAGGAATTTTAAATCTAAACTAATTATTTATAATCTATTCACACATGCATTTTTTACATACAATATAATTAAAAAATGTTTGTTTGATTTAATAAAGGCTTATCTGTAATTAATTTAAGAAATTAAGTACGTTAATTAGAAAATTCATGAAATTAGGAACTTTTTAAAGATACATATTTTTACTTTTGTAAAATATATTTAACCTTTCAATAGTTAGAAATTCCTTTTGTAATTTACTGAATTTAATCATTACATATTTATATAAGTTTTATAATTATTTAAATATAACTTTTTAAATAATTATAACACTTTTAATTCAAATAGTCATCTATTAATTTACTCAAATGTTTTTTTATCTCATTAGGCTGCAGTTTTTTATTGATAAATCTCTAAATAATAGTAAGTTAATAAAGTAATCGAGAAAAATTTTTATAAATAAAAAATAGTACTTGGCAAAAAAATTTGTGAATCTTATATATTTATCACTAGAGGGCTACAACATTCTCTCAGTTCTCTGAAATACTATATATTAATATTGTAATAAATCATTCACAAAATACTTCTAATATTAGAATAAGTATGTCACAATTTTTAAAATCTTCGCTCTTTTTCAAGCTTAAGAAATCAGCTTGTGTTAATTCGAAAGAATATGGTGGGTAATTTATAACTTTCTTTAATAAACGCTAAACACAAGATATTGTTAAAATTTATAATTGTATATTTGACATTACATTTTCTGATTAATAGCTCAAATTGAATAAATTATTGTTAACTCTACTTATGCTAGCATTAATTTAAAAGCACCACCATATAAAATGGCTTAATTGATTAATATTCAAGAGAAAAAATATTCATGGTTAAATAAAAATTACAAAAATTTCTTTAATATATAAAATGCAACTATGATTATCTTAGCTTCTGATTTTGATATTCGAAAATTTTATGCAGTAAAGATAGTACTTATCACTGTATTGTGTCATTAAACTTCTTGATTATACGCTTATTACGAGATATTTCTTAGAAACTGTAAGTAGTTTTCATTTTTCCTTGCAATTTTTAGCTAATTTTCTATTAAGCACTCACATATTTTTCCTAGCTGTCAATAAATATCTATTTTAAAAATTAAGCGTTAACTTTCTAATTTTCCCTCTTTTCAATAAAAATTAATATGTCTTTTCTTTCATTATATCAAATACTTTGGAAAAATACTAAATTTTATACAACTTAAAAATAATGTACTTTCATCATATTTTTCATTTTTATACGCAAAAGATGATCGAAAGATGGCTAATTTTCATCCCTTTCAAGTTATCATTTTATATGGTAGTGTCATTTATGTACTTTGCCCTTGAGGGAAATGCATCACCATACAGTGTTCAAGTTATATGAGTTGATAGAGCGAATTTACTTATTTCCCTTCAAAATGGAAAAAAAATTATCTCTTAGTACATTCACTGCACATTGTCATCGCACTGAATGAAAATGACTTCGTCATTTTGGTATACAACCAAGAAAATAATAAGATCTAACTGACTTAAGACTAATAAATATTTCTTTCTGAAATTGAATGTCCTTCAATTTTATCTTTGCTTTTCTAATATATCCAATTTTCCCTGTAGGTAATAGTGAACTTTAAGATACATATTTCAGTTAAAATGACATTTATATTTTTTATAGTTATTTGTGTATATACTATAATAAAAAATTAAAAATATTATTTCTTTCATCTCTACCCATAAAAACATTTTATATTTAATCGCATTAATTATTTTATATTTATGAACAATTTATGTTTTAAAACAATTTTAAAATAAAGTAGTTATTTTCTTGAAAATTGGTGGCGAATACCTTAAAAAAATCTAACAGTTCTCACTTTTTGCTTCAATAGCTGAATCTCAATGATATTTTTAGAGCCTCTAGAACTATAAAAATAAATATACAGCACCCGCAGCCACAAGTGAGAATCTCTTGTGAAAAGCACGATAAAAACAAAAGCAACCGCATTGAAATATATTTCTCTAAGCTTTCCATGTTCTTATGGTAGAGCCTCAATTCGCGTTTCTACGTTTATGTCGTTCTTCTGGACGACCGAAAATTGAGACCACAGCTAGCCAATAAAGTGTTACGAAGATTTCATATGCTTCTGCCATAACTCACGTCAACAGTGGCCCTTCTGACGTGAACCCTCTTCTCCACCCTAACCCCCTCTTATAAATGCCTCGTGTCCTTAAGTCCACCCCTCCCCATATACAATATTTTATTACAAGAGGGAACTCAATATTCTGCAGAGATTGATGCTCCTAGAATCTGCCACAGTTGCATTGTGCCCTCTTACGTGTGTACCTTGGCGTAGCTATTTCAAATGCAAAGGAATGGAAGGGAAAGTGCATAGAATGCAAAATGATCTTTCTATATCAAAATCGTAATCGACCGCTGTCGTTTTTTTGACAACCACGTAATCATCTACCCGTCAGCTACTTATTATTATTTTTCCCTAAAACTCCCTTCCAGGAATGTCTAAAAAAGAAAAGAAAAAACTCTATCGATTCTATGTGCATATTCCTTAAATATCATGGATTTTATTTTTGTTCAAACGTGGACAGTGTTGCGTGAAAAAGTATGAGGAAATTCTGAAAGAATGGCAAGAAATTGTTGAAGAAGATTTTTGTTTCTGTGTTCTAAGGAATATAAGTCAATGTAAAAACTATGAGGAAAAAATATTTAGAATTTTTTTTTATATTTTAAAAGTAAGGCAGAGATTTGTGAAAATGTGATTGAAAAATAAATATCTTTCTTTTGATTAAAAAAAGAAGATATACCTGGCTTTCTTTTTGAAGAAATCAAACTAAATTCACGAAAACAAAATTTTTATTAACTGATAATAAATATAAATGTTTCTTTATTCTCAAAAATATTCTTGTATTAATGTATCATTTATTTAATTTTAGTAAACGTTGTAATTTTTAAGCTTGATGCATTATAATAAAAGCAATTGTATTGCAATTAATTTACTCACAAGAAATTAAATTCAAATCTAATTATATACTGGGATTTTTAACTTTTTGGAAAATTTTTAATTTTCTTTCTCTCTCTATCTCTTTACTTTCTTTATATATATATATATATATATATATATATATATATATATATATATATATATATATATATATATATATATATATATATATATATATGATTTCATCACTTCCTGTTGCATATTACTTTTCAAAATGTATCATGATTTATCAGTGTTATTGTATCGCAATTTAGATTTCACTTGTCTCCTTAAGTCGATAGAATTGTTACGTTAGGCAAAAGAAACGTATAAATTTCATTAATTCAATGTGGTTGTTGTAAAAAATTTTTTACTATCGTACAGTTTGTTCATTAGTACTACGGTATTTCACATTACAGATTAGAAAGTTGTTGTAGTGATTAATAACATACGCTGTGTGTGTGTGTTTTTTTTTTCTAATGTTTCAATTTAATGACAAAAAACGATTTTAATTTTCCACATGTAATTACTATAAATGTTCACTGATTTACTTGATGTCACTTTTATGTTTATACACAATGGTATCCCTGGGTTATAATTGGTCATATGTTACTGCTTATGTGATTATGTAGTCTTACCTCACATGAATATTGTAATTTGTTTTTTATTTTGTGTATGTATGTTTCGTTCGATTTTTAAGATAATATGAAATATATTAATTAATTTTCACTCAATGCAACAAATTAGTTTTTGATAGGTTTTAGATAGTAATAATAATTATTACCTAGGATATTGTCTTTGTTCTTAAGCAACATAATTCATGAATGTTGTAGTTTTTCTTTTGAATTAAAATAGTGTGAATATTTAGAAATATTTACATTCTTTGAATTTTATAATTTAAATGAAAGCTAACTTATTAAAATATACTTACAACTATCTGTACTTATTTAAAAAATGATTACTTTGTAATACAATATTTTGAAAATTTGCTAAAATTATTACGCACATCCTATTTTACAACTCATATTTGCAAATATTGTATGCTAAATTTATTGTGTTATAAAATTTGTGTGTAAAAATTTTATAATTGTAGGAGTATAGCTTAATTATAATATGAACTTCTAAATACTTAAAAGAAAATTTTAGTTTCGTGGATAATACTTTTTAGAAATAGTAAAATTTCTGTGTTTTAAAAGATTTAAACTAATTTAACGTTTGTAGGATCCACTGTTACTAAAAATAATAACAAATCCGTAAAATCATTATGACTTGTTAGCCACCTTTCCAGATTATTTAACAAACTTTTGAATACAGAAATTTTATATAGATTGAATTGAAAATAATTATTAAATATTCGTATAAATTACAGTAATGTACTTTATATAAATATATAAAACTAAAACATAAAATAAGTAATTATTTTATAAAATTTATAATATTTAAGGATGCTTTTAAATTTAATTATCATTTTAGCTGACGATTTAGAGACAAGTTTGTACAAAATGCAAACAATATGTTCTTAAAATAAAATGTAAGTATCTAAGATGTACTAAAATATTTACTTTTATTTGAAACAATAAACTTTACAGGGCATAAAAAGTTGATACGAAGAAAGTATTTCCTTTTTGAAGCACTCTATTCTCTCGTTGTTACTTAATGTTACTTATACACATAAATATGAATATGCAAAAGAGATCAGTCGAACTTCAAGTGTAACAAAGAATCGAATTTGAGATTTTTTTCCTTTTTGTTTATTCTCTGTAGGATGGGACACGATAGAGTATCACAAGTGCCTACTTATTAATAAGTGGTGCTTATAAACTGAAAGAAATGTTTTTTCAAGAGCCATATCGTTTAATGTGGTTAACTGTTCTTCTTTATGTGACCACTTTTTCCTTTGAAAATTTGGTTGATATTTATTTTATGTAATAAAATTGATTTTTAACTGTATGAAAAGTAATTAAAATGTACACAAACAACTATTGAAAATAATATTATGTTAAAGTAAATTAATACTTAAAAAATCGAATATATAAATACGGAAATTCTAGAACTTAATTCCTTTGAATATATATGGATATAAATTATAAGTATTAACTAAAGCAATATTAATTCTCAATTTTCCCTTTTTTGTATCATATAAAAATATAAAATCTTCATATTAGTTATATTATTAAAACTGTCATTGATTTATTTAAATTATGCAACAATGTAAGTATGTAATATATATATTTTTTAACTTTATACTGATGGCAAATTTCAATTATTTTAGTTCACAGTTTTAAGTATTTAATTTGAAGTTGTGTTTATATATATATATATATATATATATATATATATATATATATATATATATATATATATATATATATATATATATATATATATATATATATATATATATATATACACACACACACACATATATATATATATATATATATATATATATATATATATATATATATATATATATATATATATATATATATGCCTACAATTTTAATCTTTCGTGAAAATATACATTTAATATATGTATTACATTTAATATTTACACTATATTACATTATATTACATTTAATATTTACACAATATTATAATATCTTTATACATTTTCACAAAGCATATATAAAATATTGCTGTAAATAATTTATTAATAAGAATTGTGTAAGTAAGTGAAATTTTATAAGATTTGTGGATGACATTTTATTCAGTATAAAGCAATTAAAAAGGAAACTTTTCTGTATTATTATCAACAATATCTAATTTAATTACATAGCATATAACCTTCAATATATAGTTATAGAATTAAAAAAAAGCATTTGGCACATCATTCTTTTTTACACTTATCTGAATTAATGTTAGTTACAATACCTGAAAAAAATATTATCACATAGGAGTTTTACTTTTATACAATTATCTTTTCAACTACCTCAGGTAAATGCTAATCCATAAAACTTTAAAATGTTATAGTACTTACCAACAATAACAAAGTTGACACATTGGTATATTGAAAAATAGGACACCTCCTGTTAGTACGTCTATGAAAATAAAAGAAAAATGCACCAATCTGTGTGTTTTAATATAGCCCTCATCATTGTATAACCATGTAAGATTATGTGTAGCCTAGTATACATCCAAAACATTAAATTAATGACATTTTAGGCATTATGTCCTTTATGATGATCAAGCCCACAGTAGTCAGCTCAAACTTTTTATTTTCGTGCACAATTTAAGGACTGGTATGTATTAAAATAAAATGTATTTTATTTTAAAATAAGCCTTTTGGCTGAATGCTTCATAATTATTGCCGGTGAGAAATTTGTTTTTCAGACTCGGAAAACATATGTGTTAACTATTAAAACAAGAATTCAGAGGAATACCAATAAGTTTTTTTTTCACTTTTTCTCACGGTAAAGTATCTCTTGTATGGAATTTTTCAAGTTTAAATTTCTTCAGTTGCTTTTGATGCTTCTACGTTAATTACTGTAAAATGTCATTATCAAGGCTTTCATTCCATGTACCATGGTAAATGTTTTATAGTGAAATTTATATATGCTTTATTTATATATTCTGTAATATATTTAAAATTTTGGTTAGATTGTTATTTTGGCAATTGAAATTTTCGTGATGATCGTTAAACATTTTACATAAGAAAGATCATTTTTTCCGAAAAAATGTATTTTGAAGTTGATAAGATTGCTGTGAAGCACCATAACAGACTTTATAGACCGGTTATTATTTTCAATTGGAGGGAGAATAGGATGAAATTATCAGAATCCAACTATTTCTAGAGATCCTCTTATTGAAGACTGAACTGCTGCCAGTTTTTTTCCTGTTATTCTATGAAAACACAACTGATTTTCTCTCCCATTTTCTTTCCCTCTTTCTTTAGCAGCGACATATTAATGTTTGGGGGGAAGGATACAAAAGGGGGTATAAAACCTGTCGGTATGCTCGTTAGGAAGCTTTGAGTAGCACTAGAACGTGGCTAGGATTGGATACTAAGGTTCAGTGCCTCAGGTCACGTTCTAAGTGCGATCCGTTCACTTAGCTCTTCAGCGCGATTCGAGGTATGACAGCTAAAGGATAACGAAAAGCTGCTTCCAACTGCGCCTAGGGCTAAGGATTACTTGTAAGTATTAGCGATGAGGCAAAGAAATCTAGCTTTAAAAAGAAGGAAGGAAGAACAAAAGCAAACAGAAAAAAGTCGTTTTTTAACGAAATGTTTAACGAATCATTTCCACGACATAAAAGAAAAACCAAGCAGGTTAAGCTTCTAGATTTTTTTATGGATTTCATTTCCTATTTCAGATTCTGTTGCACTTCATTAAAATATCAAATGATGCACCCTCATTATTAATGCAGAATATCAAAGATACGGCTTTGTAAATTGAATATTGAATAATATGTATGTGGGTTTGAAGTCTTAGATGGAATTTCAATTTATCAAGAACATACTTTTATTTTAATCATTCTCCAAGGATTTAGGTTCCTGTTCTTTTAATAAATTATTATGCTATAAAAAGACGTTTCCTTTATTTTCGCTGAAATTTCTCGGGGAAGAAAGAAAAGACAAATCATCACTTAAGCGATATCATTAATTTTACTTATGTGTGTATGTGTGATAAAAGACAACTCCAGAATTTCTTTGCCTACTTCTGTATTCCGCTCTGATGCGTAATTTGCTTGGATAGTAATTACCAAATAAATTGATAAAATAAGAAATGTATAAGATATACCTTGTACTACAAAAGCTTAAGACATTAATGAGACTGATGCTTTTTAAAGTAATACTCGATTTTTAACGTCTTGCTCGTTAATCACCGGTTATTATTTTCAATTATAATTTTAATGTTTGTTTTAAAATTAAATATGTAGATAGTTTAAACACAAGTATTTTCTACAATTTTACTTTTTAAATTATGTGTTGTTAGAAATTGTGCGTGAAATTTTGCTTCAAAAATATCATTTTTAAAAATCAAATAAAAATAAATATTATTGAAACTAAATATTTTATAAATATTAAAGACCAATATATATATATATATATATATATATATATATATATATATATATATATATATATTTTGACATTACCAATGCCATGATGAGGAATTTATGTTTTGTTTCATGAGAAAAATATAATAGTTACTATAAGAAAATTTTTATGTCTTGAAATTTTTTCTATCAAAATGTATTTTAAAATTTCCATAAAATAATCAATACAAAGCTCATATAAAGACGAGAAGTTAAATTTATTTATAGAATTAAAAAAAAAAACATTTATTATTTTAATCTAAGTATATTTATAAATTTCAAAAATATAAATTTATATTGCAAAATATACATTATTGAAATATTTACTATTATGTAGTCTTTAGTAGAATCATAAATATTATCGATATCTTAATCAAAGATAAGTGAATGCTCGAAATTGGGTTTGAAATATTTTATTAAGAATTAAAATAAAGAAGCTGCTCTCATATTGGCAAACACACACGAATTTTCTAACCAACGTTTTAATTTAACCAACCTTAAATTTTAAATGAATTTTTCCTTTTAAAATATTTTTATTTAATGTAATAGTTTAAAAGATATTTTCATAGAACACATAAGTCTTCATTATTATTTTTACTCAAATTTAATGAAATGTTATACATTTTAGATGTCTTCAGTGTAGAGAATTTAATTTAAATTATGGTACATTAAAATGTTGGTTAGAGATAAGTTAAGGTAGTAAAATAGAAGTTTCAATGATGAAGTTGTGTGCAGAAAAATGTTTTCTCATTTTATTTAATTGAATTTTAGAATTTATTATTAGTATATCCCAAATAATTAAACATTCGTTATTTAGTGAAGCTAAAAATAACTCTGATGTATATTTTATGAAATATTACTAATTTAAATCAATAAAAATTATTTTATTGATTTAAATTTTTTTTGTTTGCATTTAATGTAACTATAAAGTTATACTCATGCATAGAAAGCCGAGATTTCAGTGGAATGGTTAGCGCTCTTGCCTTCGGTTCAACAGTTCGTGGGTTTGAATCCCACCTTGGGCATGGATGTTTGTAGTGGTTCGGAGTCCACTTTAAACCGTAGGTCCCGGTCTAATTAGCCCTCATGTGCAAAAAATGACCGTTGAGCAACAAGCAAACCAAATCATGCATAGTAAACAACATTTATCTAGCAGAAAAAATTGTAGGATTATTTTGGTAAGGACCCAAAAATTTCTCTACCTATGTATTACGAAATTATATGTCTTTCTTTACGGTAACCATAGTTTTTAAGTCAAGTTTATGTTATATTTGACTTATGCTCGTAAACATTTATTAGTTTTATGCCTGATATTACCGACATTAATATGAAATATTTATTTCTAAGTAAATATCACTCATCAAACGAAATTCACTCAATTTACTTGTAATTTAAATATATAAACATAATGGATGATTATAAATCAGCTTTAGGAGATAAAAATGTTCAAATAAATTTATTTTTGAATAATTTAAAATTTTTGAGCAGGTGACGTGATCACGTTTTGGGCTATTCATATAGTAACGAACAAACGAACAGAATTATTTTCATTAACTTACATATATTATTTATGTAACTAATGAGACAATTCTTAAATTATTTCAGTTCATGAATATGATTATTTCTTACAGGAATAATTCAAGAAGCGTCTTCTGCCAAAATGTAAAGAAAAGCAATTGTGTATTTCATAGCAAGCTTATTGATTCATAAATCATATTTTATAATTTTCAAATTCATTCCCTTTAGAAATAAGTTTGAGAAGTCAATGAGAGGTAATTAAATAGAGCTTATTTTGGAAACTTTTGAGTTTTAACTGAAAGAATTTTTACATTCTCAGTGATTATTGCTATTAATGCGAAATTAATAACATTATCCAAAATGCAAATTATTTCAATCACTTATGTATCTATTAGCAATTTTTTCGATATCTTATAAGAATTGTTGAAAATATATATTCATTTGTGTTTTATTTCTATTTCACATATGAATATATGAGTGTATATATTTGAAGGCAACTATATTTTGTTAGTATTGTAAATTATATTGAACTTTTATTAAAAATAGAAAGTAAATTTATTATTATATTACGTTTTTAATTTTATAAACATAAATTATAAAAACAAAATATATTAATATACTTGCAAAACCTGCAAGATCTTTCAGATTAGTTCCATTCAAATAAAAAGAAAACATATTTTAATCCCACTTACTTTTAATTTATATAAGTATTCCCTACACAACATAAATATTTATACAAAAAGGCCTTAAATAGCTTTTTTCACTATTGTCTGTAACTAAAATTAAAACTTAATGTATGTAACTAATAATTAATAGACTTGAATATTATCTGCAACTAAATTAATAAATAGAATAAAAAGTATAGTTATAATAATATATCCAAGTATTTCAAAAAATTATTTGTGTACCAGTATTAGCTATTAAGAATTATTTCTAATGATTCTGTAAATGTATTTTAACCAATCCAAAGTGCATCTATGACATCAGAATGAGTTGACATCCACTTAAATACCAAAGCTTGAAATTACATAAATGGATGTTTAAATATTAAAAAACAGGATCAACATATCTTTGAGTCTTCTCTTGTGGATAATTTATGGAAACTGAACTACTGAATTTATTAAACTGCTTTAAAATAAGAGTTTAGGGAGTTTTTGTATATTGGATCAACTTTTCTGTTTCTTTCTGTGTATGTGATATATCCATACAGCGATTTCATGCTAAAGTAGTTAATTTCTTGATGAAATATTTAACTTAGAGTCAGTATATAAGGTTTATAACCTCAATAAAGGAATTATTTTCATAACAGTGCAGACAAAAGTGAAGAATGTTGTCTTGATAAATCAAAGTTTAGGACTCATAATAGTTAAAAGGCAAAGTAAATAATTCAATGTAGTAATAGAACTTGTGTGTTACTGAAGAATTCTATAATTTAGTTGTCGTTGTCTTGTGCCAGCTAGGTTGGCAAAATGGGTTGTGCTGCTCCACTTTTCCGACTGAACCGTAATTTGGTGAGGAGTCTCACTTCCTCAGTACACACATGCCATAGATACCCATTTATAGGATAGTCAACCCTCCACAATCCATTCATACAAGGAAAGGACAAACATGGAATTGAGAGAAAGAGAAAAAGAGAAAGTAAATCCATGCCCGAACTGGTATTCGAGTCCAGGACCTCCTTATCCGCAGTCAGGCACGCTGACCAATAGACAGGGTAAACGAATCAATAATTCAGAAAAAAAATCAATAGAATGTTCCTCATACAATAGTCTTTAACTCATTATATAGGAAATAATATTTTTATCTATACGAAATTTTTGCTCAAATAATGGAAATAATGGATTATGACAAACATTTGACTTTGATTTAGTGGCATTAGTCTGAATATAAATCAAAGACTGGACTTTGATGTAATATTGAGATTGTTAGGATTGCTTTTATCCAAACGGGTTAATCAATATTCACAATTACTAAATGTGGTAATCAAGCATTAAATATTGCTGCAAAATTACAGAGAAATAAATTTTCTGAAAATATGATCTAAGTGGATTCATGATTATTACCCATCTAGGATTTAAACACATAGTATATTTTTATTTCATAGCTGAGTACTTATGTATTATTAAAAAGAAATGTCATTAATGGCTAAATAATATTTATATGTGGGTTGTGTGTGTGAATTAAATTTATTTACATAATACTTTACAAAGTATTTTACCATAATTTTTATTAGAATATTAAAAACAATTAATAATACAGTCGGAAGTTTGTTCTAAAGACAAAAATTTATTTAATTATGATGTTACCTAATCCAATGTGCACGTTACATTTTACGTTTTTCAACTGCATATCTAAATGCAAATAATCGAATCAACATTTTATATCAGAAGTTAGATTAAAAAATAAATAAATGAATTATGCAAAACAGATATGGGTATACTGAAAATTTATAAAGACAACTAATATACCTATATTTATGTGCTGCTCTCTGATCAATGAAATATTTGCAAGTTTATTCCCTGTTGAATATGATGTTTATTTACATTATTAATGCATAAATCAATTTCTATAAAATCACTTCTTGAAATTCTTATGATGAATGCATGCATATATACCTACACATTGTGCCTTAATATATAAAAAATAAAGACAAATACATAAAAATGCATAGAACACAAATACATGCAAATGTATTAGTAAATATTGAGTTTTTTCACATCTGGTATTTAAAATTTTAAAGCTTTTAAGAAAGTATCAAATATTAATTTGCTGCGAAATAAACTTAAGTGAATCCTATATATTGATATGACTTTTGAAACAGCTAGAAGGATTACACAAAGAACACTGTTGTAAGAAAGTCAAGAATATCTGTGTCATAAACAAGAATTTTTGCTTTATATTTTGCTATCTAGTTGTTTAAAAGAACATGTTGAGATCAGTGAGAAGTTTCATATCATGCTCCCTCTCCTTCAGTAAACTGTCGCCTGTATTTTCCGAGCAACGATCGAAGCAACGAAATATTTTTAAGCTGTAACAGCCACTCCTGCTAGTCTCAATGAAAGATATGTCACTTTCCCTTCTAGTTTCATATGAAAGACAGTGATCGGAAAAACACATTACATGTCAAACTGATGCTGCTAGTGAACTAGGATAAAGTATTTTTCATAACGTAGTCTCACTCGAGTTTGTCGTCGAGGATGTGGCACACAAGCTGGAACATATTGATCAAAATGATATAATCTAAAATGAAATTCTGTCATTTCTTTCTACTTCTTGAGTTTTTATTTCTTTGCAATTCAAAGAATTATTCTTTACATATGCTAAGCTTTCCATGGAGTTTATAAATATACATTGAAATGCTGTCTCATATACATTTTGAATTATGTTGTTTTCGGTTTTAAAACTTTTTATATGTCTGATACAAAATTATTTTACTATATTGCTTTGATCATTCCCTAATATTTTGTTTTCATATAGATATTGTGTTATTATAACCAATAAAACAAGAAAAATGAATATGCTTATAATGTTGCTAAAATATAATATAATATAATATAATATAATATAATATAATATAATATAATATAATATAATATATATATATATATATATATATTATATATATATATATATATAAATGTATATATATATATATATATATATATATATATATATATATATATATATATATATATATATATATATATATATATATATATATATATATATATATATATATATATATATATATATATATATATATATATATATATAAATGTATATATATATATATGAGTATGTATATATTTATATATATTTTATATATATATATACATGTATATATTTGCTTTAAAATTTTGCCTCTTATGCAAACAAATATATCAGTTTTCGCTCTTTTCATAGGTATAAAATAGTAAATATTATTTAAGTTACTGAAAATTATAAGAGGTTATTTTATCACTCTCAAAAATGATTACTTTTCACTTTAACTAAATTTTTGTTGAAAATTCAGAAGCTGAAATTGTAAAGATAATTTAATTCAAATTTGGAGAGCAAAAATATTTAGAAATTATTCGTTTTTCTTTATTATTAACAATTTTCTATCGTTTACTTACTTATCATGTTTTGATATTGAAATTTAACTTTATTCATTCAAAAATTTCTTCAAAGATATATCATGTTTGTGAATCCATAATTAATCTTTGTCTTTAAATTTAACCGGATTATTAATTTAAATTTAAGGAAGTTTTATTTCGTGATGAACTGATTATATTGTTACATAGTTTTAATACAAATATAAAAATATGTTTTTTTTAAATTTTTTAAGATCTTTCAAATGATAATTCACGTGTTACAACTATTTTAAAATGGTTCAGATTCAAAATATAATTGTTACATAGTGTTGTAGAAACTGCAATAAAACTTAAGAATTTTTTATTCAAATCTTCAATTTTTTTCATTTTGATTTAATTTTACTATTTTATTTCGTATAAGATATCATAATGAGATAAATTAGTTCAATGTAATGGTAGCTAGTAAAATCGTATAATTGCCGTAAAACCAGAAGCATCAAAAATGCTGTTAACATTCTATTTCTTATAAAAGAGTATATTGGAAATCAATATTTGTCCCATTTACTTACATATCTGATAGATAGAAAGTGACCAATCACATAAATGACTGGAAATATCTAAAGATTATCAATAATTATCTTAGAAAGATTCGTATTGATAAATAATTTTAACTTCCATTTGTTTAAAGTTTTAATGAGTATTACGTAATTGTCATACGGAAAGTACACTTGAAAGAATGTCGGCAAATAGAGGATTTTCAAGTTATTTCTTTCACACAGAAAAAATGCTTAACTAATTAAGATATCTGATTGGCGGTTCGCCTTCAACTGTGCATAGTATAGAATGGAAATTTAAGAAAAATGATGGGAGATAAAATTTTGAATTACTTTGGAATGGTTCACAAATATAATTTTATGTCACACACAATCAGAGATAAATAAACTATTTTAACATGGTTAATGCATATTAACTGTAAAAAACATTGTGTTAATATGATGCAGTAAAATATAGGAACGTGTTCTATGGTGAAAAAAAATCTTTTACTTTCTAATTCTTTCGATTTTTTTATTAAAATAATTCAAAAATTTCAATACAGTTTACTTGTTTTAAAATTAACTGTTTTTATAATTGAAATTTATTTTTATATTAATCTGGTTCTTTTATTAAAAAAGGAAATATTTTTTATGAAAATAAAAGAAATATATTTTTACAATAAAATGCATACAAAATTCTAATTTCTGTTATTTCAAAAAATAAGTGTTTTGACAAAAAACTAGATAAATGTTTTTAAAATATGTTTCAATTATTTATTAAAAAGTATTTTTCTGGAGATATAAATTCACTGGTGAATAATTAATTTGAATTAATTTAAAATACTCTAAAGATGATTCAAATTCATAAAATAAAATTTAATCATTAATTTGTGAAAGTAATGTTATAAACACAGAAAGAAGATAGCTATATTTAACTGATGCACACCTTTGTAAGTTTGCTCTATATTATACGTGCTTATTACTGCCTTGATTTATAAGATAATTTATCTGGATTATTCATTAATTCGAGTTATAAGTATTATATTCAGTAATATTTGTCTAATTGTTTCGGTTATTTCTTTAGCTGTAAATTTAATCATATATTTTATTAAAAATTGAATAATCATTTTGTATCCAGTTTTATTAAAATAAACTTTCTATATAAACTTTTTAATTTAAAAACGTATCATTGTGAATTGTACTAACTGATATTATTTTTAATTCCTTGACATTTATTTTTTAAACTAATATATAATTCTTTTAAAAAAATATTGTACGATAAAAATTTTAAAAATAGTAAAAAATATATATATATAATAAATGCAAGAAGCGTAATTCACATTAGAATGCTATTTTACTGAATTAATTCAAAAATATAAAATACAATGATACGAATATATAGGTAATACATTATTAGATTTTTTTTAAATCGATACATATTTAACTAATTTATATTCAATGAATGATTTTTCTAATAACATTAAGAAATTGATGCGATTATAAGATATAATTTTCATTTCATTTAAGTTTTTAAGAGTTTAAAACAGGTTCAAAACCTTGAAAATATTTTAATGCTTTACTTTAAACATACACCGAATAATTTCAAGAGTGTGCTCAACGTTCCGCTGATGAAATTGAATGAGACAGCATTCTCATTTAAGTTTTCATTACTGACAACAAATGTTTTGATAAGAATATACTGGTTTCATTTTCCAAATTGCCATAATATATTCCAGCTTTTTCGTTTTATAGAAACTGAAGGGAGTAAAACATCTGATTTGTTTTATGTTCCATTATAATAAAAAATATGTAGGCCTGGTATCATTTTTCTTAGATTTCCCAGAAGGCTCCGTTTGTCCTAACCTCTTCAAAACTCTTGCAAATTGTTGAAAGAGAAAATTACATTCATAGTGGCTCCCATGAATCAGAGCTTTTCAAAATAGGCAGCAATTTATATTTTCTTTTCTTCAGAGTATTGTTTAACGAGAGAAAATGCAAAGTATTTTTCCTCATTTTGATTCTTGCTGAGTTAAATACAATGGATAAAATTCCTATAAAGAATTCTATTTAAATATATTTTTACTCCGTCGAAATTCAAAAGATTTAAATAAAGTAATTCAAAATTAAATATTAGTTTTTTTTTCTTTTTTTTCATTTTTATTTAGTTTGAAAACTAAGTTTATTTAGTAATGCATTTATTTTTATTAGATTAATTATTCAAAAATATATTATTCTTAAAATTTAAATTTTTACTCGTCGTCATTCAATGCGCTATGTAAACATCTTTTGTGTTTAAAATTATATTATAACTATATTTTAGATGGGTATCAATATCTCTTTTTATGGAGAAATATATTCCAACTCGATTCAGAAGAAATAACTGTTAAAATCTATTTTTCATGTAATTAATAGTACTATTATAAAATAGTGTTGTATTACTTAATAGTGCACTATTTATTACATTAAAATTCTTTATAGTGTTTATACTTAATAGTGCACTATTTATTCAATTAAATTACTTTTTATACTACATTTGTGGTATTTATTTGTAAAAAGTAAATTACTTTTTATATTAGTATAAAAAGTATTAGTTTAAAATACTTAAATTCTGCTTTTAGATAAATATTTCTTTATAGAAATATTCTTAAGTATTTTTAAGATAATTATACTTTTAGGCGTTTTTTGACTGGATTAAAATCATTCATTTAAATTGATATAAAAATGAAAGGAATAGCTAGAATTTATACTTTAGTCGGAATTTTGTAAATCTTTTAGAGGAAAAAATTGTGGTTATTATGTAGACAAAGTGTGATTTTATCAAATTTCTGCTTTAAAAAATAAGAATTATATAGAAAATTTAAAGTTTTTTTTTGCTAATTAAAAGAAAAATATCAGGGCCAGTTTTACAAAAATTTAAACTACTTTTAAATGTTAAACTAGACTGTCGCTCAAAACATTTCACATGAAATATCTGTCCTCTCATTAGCATAGAGACATTGATATACGAGATATATGTATCAATGAAATATGCACGGTAAAATTTGGATAACTAACATTGTCAACTTACTAAAACTAAGAGTTTGAAATCCATTTTATACAGTTTGTTTCTATGTAATTTTTTAATAAAAACTAAAAATGCACTTATCATATCATTTGACAATTATATTGAGCGAACCTTTTGTATTTCAAAAATAATCAAAACGTGTTTATTTTTAATTGAATGATTACCAATATTTTTTTTCGTATAAACATTAAAATTTATAAATGAAGCAGATAAGATTGGATAAAGATTTCATTTTTATCTGTAGAAATAAATAAATTTTTACTACATTTACGTCTGTAAAATCAGTCACTGCCGGCCAAATGACAAATGTTAGATGGATAACCGCATTTGGACATGCACCGGAAATTATATGGATCAAACCTGGTTAATATGGCATTGGTGGCCATTCAGCATTGGGCCAGCAGCAGACTGTATTACCGATCTCACGACAATGACGGCGAAAACTTTATTGACGAAGACTATGAGTGTCAATTGCGACGGGCCACTGCTGGCCATGACGGTCATTAGTTATGAGGAAAAGACGTTAAGGACAGAAGTTTTCAGATTGTATCTGGGGACTCTATTCTGTAATTTTATGACTAAAAGGAAACAGTTCTTAGTAATTAGCTAGTTAATGACTATTATTTCTGAAGATTCTTAATATCCCACCATATAAAGAAAATCATATATTTGTGTTGACTAAATAAGGAAACTTCAATCCAAAATTTTCTTTTGAAATATGTACGGGAGTTTTCGATATTGTATGTCCTTTCTTTGCATTCGAAATAATAAAATTTGACCAGTGCAAAATAATTTATTTAATTACAGATTAGAATAATAAGCATTTAAATAGTACTTAAAAAACAAATGTGGCATTAAAAAGGGGAAGGAATAAAGTTAGGGCTTTTATTTCTAAATAACACTGGTTTGATTAAAATATTAAGGTTATGCATTTTTTAAATAAAAACCAATCAGATTGCTTACAATTGATACTTTTTAACTTAAGGTTAAGCTATAAATCTCAGAATATATCTGAAAAAGTATGCATAGTTTTATAAGTTTTCAGTAGCTCATTTAAAAATAATCTTTATACAATTAATACTAATTATAATTATTTATATAATAATTAATAATCAAATTTGGATAAATACGAAATTCTTTGTATTGAATTTGGTAAGGAGAAAAACTGAAGGAAACTTGCAAAGTATATATAAGCAAAACATTGTATACATCCTTCGTTATTAGTAGCATATCGTTAATTTGTGCTTTACAATTGAATGTAAATTGAAATTAAAAAACAAATGGTAATATAATAAATTTTGTTTAATTAGACTTTTAAATTGGATAAAAATGCAAATATTATGTTGAAAGCAATATCTATTTATAGTCTTTTGCCGTTCTTTACTTAATAATTCAACATATATAGCTTATGTGTATGTTATAATACGTTATATTTAATTTATTAAGGAAACAAGGGGAAGTATAATTTACCCAGAGAGTTTATATTCGTATATTTCAATTTTGAGTTTGTGATGTAAATAAAAGTGGTATTAACAATAAACGATAAACATTTCCATTTTGATTCATGCAAAGGTAAGTAAATTTTGATACAATGTATGTGAAATATTACTAATAACATACACATTATCTCATTAGCATATTATAGTTTGATATTAATCCAAAGTTAATTATTCTCAGTGTCATCTACCATATAGTAGCGAAAATTGTGTGATCACACCATTAACTCGACAATATTATTCCTGTCAAAATGATGGATTGACACAGTTTTGGAAATGAATTAAATGAGATTTAGGACCAATATAAAGGATATTATACTGATTAAATGATTGTAGTTCATCTGTATAATCTCTATTCAAATATTGATTTTGGAATTTTTTTTACATTTTTGATTAACAGCTGTAAGCAGTTAGTAACATTTTTTCTTTCTGTTTAAACTCAATATTTCCTCTACTCAATAAATTGGGAAGATTCGATTAAATGAATGTCTTTTTGGTGAGTGATTAAAAAAGTTAAGGTTTTAAAAGTTTCAAATTATATGAAGTTTAAATGCGAATGTGTATTAATTGAGGTTTTTACTAAGTTAAAGTTTCAGGAAAAGCAATGTTTAGGCTCTTGAGGTTTGTACTAACTTCGATTTAAAATGTTAAGAAATAACGCAGGATAATTCTAAATGAAATTAGTAAGAGAACTTTCTTTTCAAAACTAAGAATATTTTTAAAAACAACTCATAGGTAATGGAAGAAACTTCTAAATACCTTCAAAAAATTTAAATTCTCAACTTTAAATACACTATGTTAGTCATCTGAAACGCTATTCAAAATTGGTAAGCTTTTTGAAAAATGAGGTAATGTGTTTTTAACGATGTGGACCCATTAATTCCTGGTACTCAACGGCTAATTGATATCTTAAAGTAATCAAATTTCCCATACACGTCCTTTCCATTAACTCAAATTTGCTTATTTTCCCAGACCAAAGTTTTGGTTAACAAACTGCGACTATTATTCAACTTCTCACAAGTCGCTTGAAATTAGGGATTTTGGAAATATTAGTTTATTGTGAATAATTTTTTGCTAATCGAGAGAAAGTCATGCATGAATGGAATAAATATCAACAGTGGTAAAATGAAGAATTTAATTTGTGTGTCAATCCGTATACAATGTAGATATTAAGCTAAATTACTGAAAACATATGAGAATGTATGTGCAACACAAATGCTGTAAAATATATTCAACAATTAGCACAACAACTAAATTTTCTTTTGATATAAGTAAATCCATGAGTTAAGATTGAAATAAGTATATTAATATAAGATTATAAATAATTTTAAGAATTTAATAAAAATTATTAAATATTTTATATTTTTATAAATTATCATATAATTAATGATAAATTAATGTCGACTCAGAAAATACAAGACTTAGACAGTAAAATGATGAAAGAACTTGGACCTGCTACACTAATGGCTAATTTATTTATTGATGTGTAATATAGTATGTTCATTAGAAAAAAAATAAAATTGCAGAAATGAGAACATTCTAAATTGTTTGATGTAATGTTTTCAAAAATATCAAAAAATTGAATTTGATTTCTCATTCCTCTCTATAACTATAGGAGATATATTAATTTTTGAAATTTTTAGTATTATTTGTATTATATCAAAAAATACTTCATATATTTTCAGAGTGTGAAACCTTTTTTCCAAATTTGCAATTATTTAGAAATGAAAACTTTTACTGTTATAGAACAGGTTTTATTAAGTATTGTAAAATAATCATTTCAATAAATTTGTTTCTTATTGCATTAAAAACTTTATATTCCTTTAAACAACTAAAAAGCTTAGAAAGGAGAAACATATTATATAGTTTCTGATAATTCATGAACTTTTTAAATTTCTCGAGAGAGAAAATGCAATAAGAAATTGGTTAGTTGTAAAATAATTTTAATTCTATTAATAACCACCAACTTCTTGATAACAAGTTCTTATTTGTATTTAATTATTCTTTAATTTTAGCTATTGTTCTAGATAGATTCTAAATAGATACTACTCATGGAAATTTTGTACTATTATTGCAAATGCACATTATTAAGCACATTTTAAAGCAGTATTTATAAATAAAATAATTTTTTAATTTTAAAATGAAATAATAAACAATTCTCTATTTGCTTAAAAAAGTAAAACAAATTCCCATACAAGGAAAAGAAAAGCGCATATACTTATAGAAAAATATGTTAGTTTTTTACTCTTAGTAATACTTGAAGAAACCTGGTAAACTTTCGTTTTTATTAAAGTCACGGTTGCGAAATTTTTGAGTGGAAACTTGAAATTGTATTTTGATTGTTTATTCGCGCTCTTTCAAGACTCAAAAAATTTGAATATGTACCAGCTTTTTACTTAAAATTCTGTTTGCTAAAAAGGCTTATGTAAATTACAGGTTACAGTTTTGTTTAATTCATTGCATGCCAGTGTATATATATAGACTTTTCGAACCTTCTTAACTTTCATATAGTAATATATCGAGAAAAATTAAGGTAGAATTTTATATACATTTAATTAATTATAAAATAGAATTATAAAGTAAAAATATTTAACTATACAGAAAACTATATGTAATGAATTATGTATATATAATTTATGATTACTGTGTTGTTATACATTTTTCTTGTTCCTTTTCTTACAAACCTAACTATTTACTAACACAATATAGTATATATATATATATATATATATATATATATATATATATATATATTATTATTATTATTATTATATATATATATATATATATATATATATA
>CM075859.1:84695801-84735801 GCA_037975125.1 Latrodectus hesperus | reverse complement strand
AATTTAGTATATGAAGTGGTTGAGAGACGGCTCAGTCAAGGGTAGAAATATCAGTCGTTATAAAAGCAGATTCACCGCGCACATTCATCAATCGTAACTCTTACAATACCAAAGGTAAAGGAAGTGCCAAAAGAGCTCATTCGGTATTCTTTGTTTTGTGACTTCAAAATGAGCTTATCTATTGCTGCATCAAATTTTTGAATATGTCAAGATTTTGGGAATAGTGATGTGAATGAACGTACTTTTAGCTATTGGTTTCACAAATTCAGGTCGAGAGATTTGTTCTTCTGTGATGCAGTTGTTGTTTAGTGGACTAGTTATCAAGTGGTTCACTATAAGCTGCAACAAATGGTCCAAACGATTACTGCGAACTCGTGCTACACTGCTGGACAATTGCTAAGGACGGATAACAGTATCATCCATAGCAACCACAAAATGAAAGGAAGCAAAATGTGGAAAATTAGAATAAGTGCGTTATATAGTAAGAAGAAATATGCGTATGCAAATTTTTTCCACGTCTGTTCATCACGTGATAGCGTTCATAAGAGCTTTAAAGGTTTTGACGCGTGTATACAGTTGTTGTTTTAGGTCAAAGTTTTTACATGAAAGATTTAATAGACGAACTTGAAATTTTTGGCATGTCTTCCCGACATCACTTAGATGATTTTACGCGTGGCCAAATTACTGGAAAGATCGAAGAAAGGCGTAAAGAAACAGATGTTGCCAGGGAGTTCGACATCACTCCCAGCGTTGTTTCACGGCTGTGGAAGTCATTTAAAACTCTGGAATGTGTAGTAGGCGGCACGGGAGAGGTCGTGTTAGAAGTACGACGCCTGCAGAAGACAGATATATCGTCCTACCAGCAAAAAGGAACAGGCGCACCACAGCCCAGCAGGTGGCAAATCAGTTTCTTGCTGCCTCAGGAAAGCAGATCTCCCGAAAAACTGTTGCCAGACGTTTGAGGACAGGAGGACTATACACCCACAGACCTGTTGTGTGTTTCCCATTGACCAGACAGTACCGTACTGCCCGTTTGCAATGGTGTCGTGAGCATCGCAATTGGACTGAACAGCACTGTTCTCAGATGAGAGTAGGTTGAGTCTATCATTGGATTGTAGATGCCAACTGATCTGGCGCGAGAGTGGTACTGCTTAACGTCTAGAAAATATCCAGGAAAGGGACCGATATCCGACATGCAGTATCATAGTGTAGGCCGGCATCATGATCAGTGGCCGCACGCCCCTACATGTGGTTGCGAATGGGACTATGACGGGCCAACGATACATTAATGAAGTTCTACTTCCTCATGTTCGTCTTTTCCATGATGGTGTCGGTGATAAATTTATTTTTATGGACGACAACGCAACATGTTATCGAACACTCGGTGTTCAGGATTGTCTAGACAGCGAGCGTATATAACGCCTCGTATTACCATCACGTTCTACAGATCTAAGCCCCATTGAAAATGTGTGGGATGCTTTGGGGAGGCAAGTTGCCGGTCGAAACTATCCTCCGACAAACAAGAACACCCTCATCCGTGCACTCCCAGAGGAATGGGATAAATTGCCTCAACAGCTTCTGGATAATGTTGTGCAAAATATGATACGACGTGTGGAATGTTGCATCACACTCTACGGTGGACATATCCCGTACTGATACCTTTCTTCAAGGTGCCTGCTGACTTTTAGATGCATTGTTTCATTTTTTCGTGTGCAGCATCAAATGAACATTTTTCTTTCAGATATTTCACAGCTTTTGTACTTTTCAGAACAATAAATATTCTTAATTCTAATGTCTGAACAGTGTGGCAACTATATTTTATCCTACTAGGCCCCATGTCTCGCTTAATGTTATGTTACATTGCAATTTGTGTTACGTCCTTAGCAATTGTCCATTGTAGTAGCAATTAGAACGTATGAAACAGACATTACAACAGAAGGAGCCAGCATTGGCCAATGACGTGAAGCCGCATGTCGCGCTGGTGTCCAGGAATATCATACAGGGATTTGATTGGGAAACTATGAAACCTTCCTTACTCACCTGACTTTGGACCATAAGATTGTTATCTCTTTCATTCAATGTATAATCATCTTAATGGAAAATTTTTCTTCAAAGAATTAATGGAAAATTCTTCTTCAATGATGATTTGCACGTTGGCAGAAGGTACTGGATGCCGATGATAATTACTTTTAGGATTAACATTAGGCTGCACTTTCTGTAGGTCATGTTCATTTTTGTCATTAAAAATAGCAAGAACTTACTTGTTTACTTTATAAATGCCTTTAAATAATATTTACGACTTATTGCATATTTAGGAAATATTAGCAAGATAAGGAGCAAATAGTTATTAATTCTAAGTATAAATATTTAAGTCTCTAGCTTCATATTAAAAAAGTTAATCCTTTCAGAATTCCTAAAAGAGAATAGTGGAACTCATTCTTATATATAATAAGAATTCGTATATCTGTTCCATTATTAATTAACAGTACTGCCTATAAGGTAGAATAAATTTTAAGTTATTTTCCTCTTTCAATATTTTTCAAAAATCACCTTTTCTTTACTGGAATTTATCTTTGAAAATAAGTCAAATGCGATAAAATAAAGTGATAAAAATAATCTAACATAGAATACTCAAATAAGAGGGAAAAAGTCGTTAATAATAAAAGTACCTTTTTATATTTCATGTACAAGTACTTCCTTCAATTATATTCATAAAATTAATAATTTGTAGAAGAATAGCCATATTATAAAAAATCAAATGCAGATCCTTGACGTTAATTTACATAAAGCTGAAATATTTCATAATTTTACTCATTACCTCTCAATTTAAGAGAAAGGGGTATCTTCTTTTGGCAATGCATTACTTAATTATTAATATAAATGGTATCTCAAAGTGCAGAAAAAATTATGTTTGCGAGGTTTTAAAGATCAAAGAATTACTAAAATAAATAAAGTTTGATTTTGATGAATTTAATAAGAATGAAATATTTTTAAAAGAACAATATGTCCTTTTCACTGTTTGAAATTTCTGTGAAAGCGACTTTTCTGGGAAACAAATCTAGAATAAATTTGAAATTATTAATAAGACTATAAAGTGATATTAATTTATTTCATTTCTTTGTTTTAAAATTCACCTTGGGGAATTTTCCTCTAGCTGTACAAACGACACGTAACATGTTTGCGGAAAGAATGAAAAAGAAACCAATGTACACAGGTATTAATGTTCATCAAAGGTAGTTTGAGATATAAACACTAATGTTTCCCATTTGTGTAGACCTTCTTTTCTAGAATTTTCAAAGTAAAAGGATAAATAGATTGCCTCTGTGTTGTTGCTTTGCAACTCTACTCCTAAAGAACCTTACTTTATTTTTATCGAATAAAAAGAGCATTTTCATATTTAGAATTTCCCTCAACTTTTCCTATTATGAAACATATGGCGCATTTATCAAACTTTCAAAATCTATTCTTTAATTTTTTCCGGAATATTTTATTTTTCTTATAAGACGTATTCTTACAGTTGTTTTCTTCTACTTCTTTCCTTATGGATGAAACAAACGGTGACCTCCCCCACTAGAGTTTTTCGTATGTTTTTTTTTATCTTTTACTTCAAATTTTTTTCGTTGTTTGCTCAGATCTTTAGTCTTTTAAGAAATAAACTCAGATGGAGACAACTGTTTCGATCTACGCATATGTACTTTTTTTACCTCCTCTCTTACGTTTTCAGTTTATTTTCTCGGAAAAATGCCTTGAATTTTGAAGGTTTTCTTTTTTTCATTTTCTAAGTGGTATTTTTTATCCTCTGGTTTGTGCCTCTTTCCGATTTCCCCAAAGTGTTCCCTTCTTTTTCTCTGTCAGAAGACACAGCGATTAAAGAATTACAACATGATATGTCTAAAAAATAAAACAACAGGATCTATCCAATGCAATTTACCCTCGGGTGATGTATAAAGTGGAATGTTAGAGGCAAAAGAAAAATAAAATATCCGTTTCATTTCATTTATTTCTGAATCTAACTAAATTATGATTTTTTTGTATTCTGAAAATCTTTGTTTCTTTGGAAGACTTCTTTGACAGCGGGCTTTTCTTTCCTACAAGGAAATTTTATAACTTTATTTTAAGAATCTTTTTTAAGCAGCACAGTGTTTTTGCTGTCACAATGTGTACAGTATTTTTATACTTAAGCTTTAATAAAGTTATATCTATATTTTCAGATTATTTTATTGAAATTTAAAGGAATGAAACTTACTATTCATTCCTTAGATACTTTATAACAGAGAAATACTTTAAAATCAATGGATTTATTTAACGCAAAGAAAATTTTGTTTTAATAATCAAAGTTTGTTTTACAAATTTAATAAAAAAATTAAAATAAATTAAATTTATGTATAGTTAATACACAAAATGAATTTGTTTTTGATGTTAACAATAACACTATTTTATATTGTTTTCAAAATAACTCTCATTTTATCTAAGAGGAAGAAAGATATTAAAAATGAACAAATTCAAAGATAAATGAGAATTTGTATAGTTGGAAAAAAATTTGCGTAAAGTTTACATAATTTATCTTAACTATTATTTTTTAATAATATTAATGAGTTTCCTGTTGTTTATGTTACAAAATGCATTTATGTAATTATAAATAAAGCAGAGAATTATTTACTGAAGAAAGAGAGCTTCGAAACATTTTCTAATGAAAAATCAAATTTCTTTTGTGCATGATTTCAAAATGAAAATTAATTTGTTAAATGAAACGAACATGATAAAGAATTCTGAAATAGATATTCAGAATACTTTTGAAATAGCAATATTTAAAAAAAAAAAAAAAAAAAAAAAAAAAACTATGCAAAATTATTCTTAGGTGCCGTCATAATTATGGTAATCAATGACAATTGTTTTACCTTTTGTCTAATGTAATTTTGAATTTCAATTGAATTGTATTTAAACCGATGAAATGTCAAGAACAGAAATTTGATTTTTTTAAAATATTGTTAAAAAACCTTATATACATTTGTATTTTGTTAACAAATATTCTAAATTGTGTATAAGAGGTATTGTTAACACAAAGTTACAAGTGAATTTTGTAATGCAATTTATAGTTTTAATCTAAAATATATGTATATTTATAGGAAATATAAGAAAGAACACAATTTATAAATTTTCCTAAGTTTCAATGATTTATATCTTACATGAATAAGGCAAACACTAATATTTTGAAAACTACTTTAATAAATTATAAATTCAATTATACTGTGTAGTAACAGAGGTAGCACTAAGTAGTTGGGTGCATTGCTTCCATAAAATTGACCTGTTTATGGCTTTACCAATAACAAAATACACTGAAGTGTGCTATTTAAAATTCTCTAATTTTTTGTTCTTGATAATTACTAGAACATTTCTTGGATTGAGAGGTATGAATATATTTTCAATAATTTGCAAAAAGTTTTCAGATAACTGCAATATGAATAATTTAATATTATTTCAATATTTTAAGTACTGTATATCGAATCTGAGTAGATAAAATAAAACATTTATAATATTGATTTTAAGAATATAAATTATCTCAAGTGTGAGTCTTGTTATTTCTTTTCTATTTAAGTACAATAGGTGATTAGTTTAACTTAAAAAATTCTAGTAGACAAAAATAGGACATATAATTTGTCATTCAATTGGCATAACCCCATTCAGTTTGCATTACATAAATACTCAATTCTATTTAATTAGTTTTCATAACAAAATATATATTTATCAGAAATGTTTAATGAGATAAAACATTCTAGTTGAAAAATCTTTAATGAAAAAAATCCTTTATCAAAAACAGACCACTAAATTTGTCATTTAATTTGCATAACTCAAATACATAGTTCTATTTAATTAATTTTCATAATGAAATGCGTACTTACAGTAAATCTTCAACAAAATAAAATATTTTAAAATATTTTCGATGCTTTATTTGTATTTAATATCGTATTGTACTCTAGACATTCATACAAATGTGTCTCACTTCTACCTCTGCACTAAAATCTTAAAATTTAAAATAAAATTCTGCTTCAAAAATGGTCAATATAATATGACAAAACGGAATAATTACGCTGTCACATGTGTTCATAATTCATTCTTAAGCAAACCACATATGTACCCAATTCTCATTGACAGAAAAGAAAAATGAATTTTGCAAACTCTTGACGTAATAAGAAACTAAAACAAGCAGAAGTGATGGTGTAATACCGAATAACTGACATGCAACTTCTTCGAGTTAGGAAAAGACAATTATCAAACGAAAGAAAGCCGAATAATTAATTATAACATACTTTTTTCATTTCCTATTTGAGACTATTTTTAATTCTTAGTTTCCCTTTGTTTGATAAAAACAGAAGACTGAAAAATTTTCAAATGAGATTCCAAATTGACATGAGAATTTTCTCTTTTATATATCCTAAATTTATTATTTTGTTCTTGCATTTTTACTTACTTCAATTAATCACTGGTTGCTTTATGGCTTCAAATTGTCTTTATTCTTATCCCTTAGGCTTATCGATTTTAGTCAAATGTGAAAAAAATAATGCAATCCTGTCTCAAAGCTTTTCTCTTCGTCGGAAAAATATATTCCTCCATAAATGATAGCGATCATACAGATGTTATTTAAAGACAGTAATACCTAGAGTGAAGTTTCTACTTCTATCTCTGATAGCTTAACAACTTTTTTACGATATTTGGGGTTGCGATATTTCTGAAAAAAGCAGTATTAATAGCTGCTACTCAACTCGATGATATAATGGTCAATAAATCTGACCGTAAGCTTTACGGCACCAAAATATTTCACTCCTAAGTGCAGAAAAGCGGCCAATCAATTAAGAGAATGAATGTGGTTCATAAGACTTAGAGAAAGTATCGGTTTTAACGTTGAAAGTGCATAACTCTCAATTTTATATTAATGGCACGGGCTATCAATAATGCAGATAGATCAAGCTTCCACTTCCTATTATTTTCATAATTTTAAAGAATGCACCCTGATAAGTAAATCGTTATTATCTAGAAACTGTTTTTTAGGCTTACTTCAGACTACAGAGTGCCATGGAAGTGTTATTTATTGTATTTTTAACTAAACAATTTTTTTTTGTTTCCATGGCAAAAGCAAAACACAGTCAGATTTCAGTTAAATTTGTGTTGTATTTTTTTAATTCTTTTTTTACCTGAGAGGAATGTTAAAAAATGCAAAGTTTCACATGCAAAAATAATCCCACATTTAGTTTGAAAACATATACTTAGTTAATGTAAACATGATAACCACATACTGACAAATCCAATATAGTAATAACTCTAAGTTATTATCCATGATGACTCAGTTATCCCATTAAAGAAAAACTAAAACATTTAAAGGTTAACATATTAACATAAAACTGAACAAACTTTTTTATGCTTTGATTTTATAGCAATTTCACAAAAGAAGTCAAAAATGAATAAAAATATTTTTCGATAAAAACAACGCTAATATTTTAAATGTTACTTATATTTACTAGATTCTTTCACTTAATGATGTTTTGTTAGCTAATAGTATATTCTATGTATAATTGTTGACGAGGAATAACTTTAATCAAAATATAAGGTTTGTTTTTACATTTATGGTGTCTTTACGCCCACAAGAACTAATTCGAAGGAAAATCCTATTTTAAACTTTACATCGAGCTATTACTAGTATCTATCCTCACCTAAGATGCCACAGATAAAGACTTATTAATAAAGAGCTTTTTTAATTGAAATGTAAATACTATGAAAAATTAAATTCCTTATTGTGTTACACTAAAAACATTAGGCTTTTACTGCTTGGACTCTCGTTTGTATAATTATCTTTTAATTTAAATTTTGTATATTTTAACATTAGTAGATGAACTACAAAACACTTCCTCAAATTTTCTTACTAATAAAAAATGAATTAGATCATAGTTGTTAGCTTCCACAAACTCTAAGACCTGGAAATTTTTAGTTAGGTTAGAATTGAATGGATTATATTTCATCACAGAAAATGACTCACAATTTGTTAATGACAGACATATCGGATATTATTCAAAGATTCTGTTTGCCATTGAATCATATATGACTTGAATTTTTGTTTGACAAAAATTTTTTGAAGCACAATTTAAAGCTTTTCTAAGTTCAATCAAAGACTCATATTGTTTGCTGAGTAAGCTGCGTATTGGACTGAGTAAGACTATATATTTTTGAGTAAGACTAGATGTATATTTTTTATAAGAGTTATTGAATATATATATTTGACAATATAGATGTTTGGACTTTTAGCAGGCTATGACGAAACCCAAACATTATTTCTTTCAAACCATTTTAACGCCACTGGTCGTGTGATTAGATGTTTCATATTCATGAAATATCCAACTTTCTCCTCCCAGCTCAGCGCCATAGAGAAACACTGAATTTCAAATTTCAATGCAATTTCAAGGTTTCTGTATTAAATCCATTAGATTAATCTTTCCACCATACTCAACAGTTATCAAACCACTAAAGTGTCTCCTCCTATCTGTCTGGTAAGTTTCTTTTTGTATACCCAGACAATGCCAATAATATTGATAACCATCTGGGCCATCTAAATTGTATTTTTTTCACCAGAAAAGGTAACTGAATCCATTCGGAGTTCCGAGTCATGTGTTCTTTGACCCATAGTAGCCGATGCTCAATATACCTTTCGTTATATTAAGGATTGTGCTTTCTTTCCTTGAATATAAACTTATCCGATATTTTTATGTAGTTGTAAAGTGTTTTTCTTGTTATATGTTTGATTCCTGATGAATCTTGTGCTTTTTCAATGCTTCAACACGTTTTTTTCTTAATTTCTTTAAGAATTTTCTTTGGTCACGTAGGGTAAATTGTTTTATGTTTACAAGTATTTGCTTTCCTCTGATTCTTTGGATTTTTCAAGAAGTTAGAAATAGCATTTGGACTGATGAGTAGGTGTCATGCAATTTTTCTTACACCTTTGCTCATATCTATACATTACACAATTTGACCTTTTTGAAGTTCATTTAAAGGTTTCTCCCTTAAGCATTTTAAATGTACAAAAATTGAGGATGTTTGTCAACAAAATATATCTTTTGAAAGAAATACTGTTTATAAGAACAATGTTTTCAACATAATCAACTGCTACAGACTCCAAAACGAGAATATTTTGCAGGTGTCCTTCTACCTTTTTCACAGAACAGAAGTCGATAAGTTCTATTTAATAATGTTTTCTTAAAGGTAGATAAAATTTATTCACTGAAAATAAGAGAAAACTTAGATTAATAAAATAAAAAAAATTACATTAATTGCGAGAAAATATAAAGCATAATTTGTAAAATATGTGTGTCTTTCTACTTTTTTTCCAGCTGTGTACAGAGGGTATTAACACATTTTTAGAACGATTTCGATTAAGAATTTTATAAAAGTAAATGTTTTAGAATAAAAATTTTTAGCAACAGCTTATTAGTTAAAAAAAGAAATGTCGTCAGCTACTTTTAAATTTATTCTTCTTTCAAAATGTCTCAAATAAACAAGCTGTGGATTGAAGGATATGTTTTTGCGCTTTCCGAAGAGAAATATTCTTATTCCAGGATTCAAAAACGTTGTGAAGGTAGATAAAATTGTTATAAAAATTTCTAAGTGCAAAATAAGCAACATTATTAATCGGACAGTAAAATCCGTCAATCATTACCTCTACATGGAAAGAAGACTCCAAACGAATATCCAAAAAAAAGTACGTACTGTTTCAAATGTTTCTAAAGTGAAATCACTGGTAACAAGAGAAAATCCACCAACACAAAAATCAATTGCAAAGTCTTTAGATACATCTTTAGCAACAATAAATAAAATTATGAATCAAGATTTACAACTTAAAAATCCTAAAAAACAAAATGTTCACCAGCTTTTGCCGAGACATGTGGTTCAACGCAAAACATTTTGTAGAATCCTGTATAAAAACCATTTAGCAGGAGATAAATGGAAATACATTGTGACCCTTGATGAAGCATGGGTTTACTTAAATTACTGGAACAAAAAAAGGTCTATTTACTATGGAAAACGAGGAGAAAAAAATGTACAAACCTGGTTCCGTCAAGGTAAAGAAAGTTTCAGCAAGGAGAATCTGATAGTCGTAGGTTTCTCCTACAATGGGAAATTAAAAATAAAGAGAGTAGAAAAAATCAACTCATCACACCATCAGGAGAAAAAGTTTTACGTCCAATATTTACAGAAGAAATTCCACTTCTTTATCCCAAAGACTTTCAAAGAATAAAACCTCATCAAGACGAATCTACAAGTCATACTTCGAAAACTACCACTGCATTCCTTGAAAAAATGAAGACTAATACAGGTATTACAGATATACTTTTTCAACATATTCCAGAGAAGTCCCCTGACGTTTCACCTATGGACTATTGTGCCTTTGGTCAGTTAAAAAGAGCTCTTTCTAAGCGCAAACCTACCATGATAGATGGACTCTGGAAAGTAGTAGAAGGGAAATGGAAAACAATACCCCCAGAAATTTAACGAAAAGCTCTTCTATCATGGAAATCACGATGCAGACTTATAGTCTAGAAAAAAGGCTATAAATCGAACATTTAAAAAAAATAGTCTTTACATTTTAAACATTAATTTAACGGCCCAGAAATCGTTCTAAAAATGTGTTAATACCCTCTATATCTAGCAACATCTTCATAGTTCAAAATTTATAGGTTTGATCTCCGACATTTCTTTGACTAAAGTATCGGAACATTTATTTTTACTTTAGAAAATATCAATAAACCGAAGATGGATATCCAGCTTAGTTAGTCCATTTTTCCAGAAATTCCCTATGACGTTTGTTACAATCATCACAGAAGGAAGAGACTGATAAACGACTCATGCATAAATTTATGAATTTTAATAGTGCTTATGTGTTCCACAGTATATTTTTTAATTTTATGATAAAAATGTGCCTTTAAATGAAGTAATGATTCTTTTTTGCAAATATTAAATTGTATTAAAAATCATTTTTACATTAAAAATTATTGTATTAAAAATTGTATTAAAAAATTGTATTAAAAATTATTTATTAGAAATTATTTTCATTCCTTCTTACTATATTTTTTGGGTGAGATTACGTTTTAGGAATTTTATAAATAAGCAGGAGGCTAAATTTGAAAAAAAATATAATCACATTATTGAAAAATAAATCTTACTATTTTAAACATTGAAAAATATAAATCTCAATCAAAAAAATATCTAAATTAAGATAGTATGTTATTTTTTATTGATTATATGCAGTAACTTTAAGTTACTGCAGTTACGCATCATGCATTCTTTATGCAAGTTTCTACAAATATTCTTCAGCCGACCAATGGCTGAGTGGTTAGCGTTCCTGACTCTTGAGCTGTGGGTCCCGGGTTCGAATCCCAGTTCGGGCATGGATGTTACTATCTCTCTGTGTTTCTCTGTCCTTTCTTGTGTGTTGATGTATGAATGTGGCCCGCCCTATAAACGGGTCTGTGGTGGTATGACGCGGGTAATGCTACTCACCTCCGTGACTTGGTTCACAGGTGCCCGCTGGGTAACGACAAATGAGTAGCAGTTTCCGGCCTTGTTGTGGCGAAGGGTTAGTCCCCCAAGTGCCCGCCGTTATTTAAAAAAAAAATTCTTCATATTTCTAAATACCAATAAATTAGTTGAAGGTACCCGTACACATTGAAAACATTAATTTCGACCAAAAATGATAACTTTATTCTTTTGTTAACTAAGGAATTTAAATATCCTTCCAAAACAGATTTGTTTTGGTCTCGATGTTAATTAGATTCCGAGATATGAAAGGTTTCGAAAAGATTAGGAAACCAAAAGTGGTCATTTAAGGCACCGGAAGTGAGCGTTTAAAGAGCCAGAATGATGTTAAAAATTATTTTAAACATTGTTTAATTTTCAAATATAAATTTAGTAAGCTTTTAAAAGATAAATAAAATAAATACTTTTCCGGAAATCAATCAGCAAATCAAATAAAAAATTAGCAATACTAGAGTTTCTTATAAAGACACGATACTTTTATCTTTAAATGCTATTTTCTCAGAATTGGTTTTTGCCTATAATTTGCCCGCTTCAAAAAGGATAACTCAAAATATTTTCATAATATCACTATGAAATTTCATGAGCTTCATTTATATATTGTTTTCTAGAGAATGTACTAAAATAATTTTAATCACTTTTAAATATTTCCTAAATTATGGTCTGTTATTCGAATAACGGCATAGAAAATTTAGCTAAAATTTCAGTATAAATATTCAACTGGCCATATTTTTTATTTTGTAACAAAAACTTAAGATTTTAGTACATGTTTTAGATAATAACATATTGATTATTTGGCATTATTTTTTTAAATAAGTTTAATATTTTTTGATGTAGCACTTTTTAAGATTTTTAAAAAATGTGCTTAAAATTGTAAACATATCTAACATTTCTGAAGAATAGTATTGGCATACATCAAATATTAGTAGCTCAATTTTAATGTTTTCTAAAATTAAATAAAAAAATTGCTACAATGTGTATTTTAAAGTGAAGTGTATTTCAAACAAATTGCTCCGAACGTATTCGGGTACCTTAAGCGTTTATAGTAAATATTTTTATAGAAATTTTTAAAATGTTGAAAATATATAATTGTTATTAGATTAATTTATTATTAGGTATAAACTCTAGAAACTGTCATTAAACATTTTTCTAGAATGTCAAAGTATTTCAATAAAGGTATCCGCACAGACCATGAGGACAAAAATCTCTTATTCATTACTTGCTTGAAATTAAAGGGACACATGTAGGGAAAAGGAAAGACTCAACAGAGCACATTTTCTCAATTTTAATTTAATTATCTTATAATGTAATTTCTCGTTTTGTGCTAAAATTGAATTATTAAATCTAATTACTTAAGTACGTTTTAAAGTTTAATCATACAAATGGGAGATTGTAAAATATTTCAATACCATTTTATTTTATATAACCAGCAGATTATCAACAAGTATTTATATCGATCTAAATTCATATATTATTCATCTTTGAATTACTGACTATCGATAATACAACTTTCTTGAAATGAGAAGCTAAATATTTAAAGAATTGATTTTTCAAAATTGATTTATAAAGAGAATTCTAATTGTATAATAAATTATGCCCATTTGAAAAGTTTCATTGTTGTAAAAGACATTATATTAGTTTGAATTAATGAAAAATTAAAGATCCATGGAATAACAATGAGTTTTATTATTCATAGCTTCCTCAGTAATACAGAGTAACTGCATTATTTAAATTTCAAATAATTATTGCATAGTAACGTACTAGAAATGATAATAGAATACATTTTCAAAACAACCGTAAATCTCTCCATTAGTTAAATCTTTATCACTTATAATTGAGTTATGTAATATTTTTGCTTTATTATTTTATATTTAAAGGAATTGGAGACTTTGAGGAGGATTCTAATTGTTTTTCTTTAGTAAATTCAAATTACTCCATATGTTATATTCGTTAGAAGTATTTAAGAAATACAAAGAAATGTAAGAAAACACATGTCTCTCTCTATATGTGTTCAAAATGTAGTCATAAAAGACAACATTTATATTGTCTTAAATTACGGAATTAAAATACCATTTTTTTAATAACACCTAGTTCATCATTAATTTCTTCTAACCAAATTTTCATCTTGTTAAAAATACTATTTAATCTAGTACAAGGTAAATTACTGTATCTAATTCCCGGATACAAGTTCCTACTTTAATTATGTATTACTTATTTTATAAAAGGAAATTATATTTACGTGTAAAGCTTGAAAACTATATCAAATAAACATTTTTATACTTTGATAGATCGTAACACAGAAAAATTTTTAATAAAAGGCTAGAGTGAAAAAGATATTTCACATTTAATGCAGCAAACTCTATTAAATTATAAGGATTTTAACCGAATAACTCTTTTTGAAAGTAATTCTATTCAGTATAAAGTTACTTTTATATTCTATTCAATATAAAAATACTTACTAAAGTATTGATTAGAAACTTACGAGTTTAAGCCTTAGACTTAAAAAAAGTATTGAAACAGAGCTTTTGCAGTGTCTGCTCTCCTAAAATTTAAGACTCTGTGTAGGTTTTGAAGATGTTTAATGAATGTTAAGAGCCTTCGGAAAAGGAGATTTCTAAAAATGGAATTATCTTTTAAACTTTGAAATAAATCCTTTTTTCAGGTGTAGAAGAGGAAGCAGTCCTTAAAATGATTAGCACGAAGTAAGAAAAGAGACAGTTTCAAAGTTTCAATAAAACACCAACGTTTGACGTGTTTGATAATTCTTATTCAACTATCCATATGAACATAAGAAATTTCTTTTTATATTTTTAAGTAAATATTCACACGTATGCAACGATTGCACCTAAAGCAATGAACTAAGTTTTTCAATTTTCTAGCTTTGATTTTGATTTAAAGTATAATTTTGAATAAGCAATTATATAAAGTCGGCGCAAAATAAAAACAATAGAAGAATGCATTTTGTTTCACCTTACATTTGAAACCATAAATTATTAATCTAATAAGATATGCTGATTTTATTAAACTACAAGATCTGCTGTATGTTTTTAAATTTCGTAAATTATCATTAAATTTGTTAATTATTGGTGGAATCGAGCTTTACATATACTGTGAACCTTATTGGATCTTCAAACAGGCTAGTATTTCACACTCAATTTATATTTAAGAGACAATTTTTCCACACAAAATACCCGGTAATTTATTATACATTTGGAAGAAAACAGATTATTAGATAGAAAATTCTGTGTATGTAATCTGGCTTCATTTACGAAGAATTTTATTAGAATTTAAGTAATCTGTAGAAAGGCGTATGACGTATTTTCATAATCTTGATTTTTATTTGATCTGAAAGAAGATATATCATGTCGATATATGTGTTCAACTTTTCCTTGCTCATACTTCTGTCTTATCTATTGTCGTATATTGTTTACACTAGATATATTATAATTTTAAAAAAAATCTTAATTGAAAGTATCAAACTTTAATGAATTTTATAGATGGGTGTTTAAGTATTAATATTCTATAGTTAAAATTAAAATATATGCTAGAAATGTATATTTTATAGGAAAATATATGCTTAGGAGGATTTTCAGAAATTATTTCATTTTATATGGAGAAAATTTTAAATATGGAACTGAACTGGTTACAAAAATAGTATTGAAACTTTGAAAATGTATAATGAAACTTTGGACATATTTAGCAAAGATATTCAAAGCGTTGGAATTTTTTAAGAACTATATTCAGTATCATTTTGTTGATATGAAGTTAATAGTTACGTTTCTAATGGTAGTTGGCAATAAAGTCCAAAATGATTATACACTGTTAATATTTTGCAAAAAGGATTTTTATATATATTATAGCTAAAATTTTAAAAGCAAGAGTTGATATGGATCATGATGTAGTTTATAATACATATGTACTTCCCATCAGTGAAATTTTTGAAAAGTTTCATTGACAATTTTTATCAATTTGTTAAAATATTGCCAACTGATAAGGATGTAACAAGTCCTTATGATTTTGGTAATAAAACTATCTCTACAGTTATAACAAATTCACTCATTTCCAAAATCTCTAGAAATTTTATAAAAATAATAAATTTAATTGAAATGATAATTTAAAATAATTATTTAAAATTTCCTATTTTTATATATTTTGAATACATTTGGATTGAAATACATTCAATTTTCTTGTGAAGAAAAGGTTTAATTTGCTAGCATAAATGCTTAATTAGAGTTTGCAATTTAATATTTATACATTTCATTTTGAATAAAGAGTACATTGGATACTCGAAGAAAAAAGGTGGTTTTCTTGCATAAATAAATTTCTGTATAGAAAAGACGATTAAAATTATTTTCTGAAAGAAATTCGTAGAAAATTGAGGACACATTTTTGCTTCATTTAAGAAAAAATATTAATGAGCTATTTTGTAGAAAGTAATTACATATTTTTCATTGACTTTTATTAAAAGTAATTACGGTTTTTTATTCTGTTATACAAGTCTGAGCATAATTATATTCTTTAATAATTTAAATTCATTATGGTATAATTCTTAAACTTGTAAAAACTAAAATTTCTTACATATAAAATTAGTTCACTTTGATGTGTTTGCCTGTTATTTGATTCTATGGTTGTTAAATTTTCCCTTATTTTTTCAAAAAATATTTTTATCTGTGAGAGTATTAAGAACTTTAATACATCCTTTAAATAAAACAATGTTTTTATAAGTCTGAAATTCAAATATAGTAAAAAAAGTTAACTCTTTCATCTTAAATAAAGGTATTTAAGCATTTCAATTTTTTTAATATAATTTCCATGATATATTTTCTACATTTTTCTGTAAATTTGAAAAGAACTTAATATGAGGTTTATTTTGATTATTTTTACCTTAATACCTTAATTTTTTAAAGTATTAGAAAACTAACTTGCATTAAGAATCATTTTTAATTTGAATGAGTATATTTTAAAACTATGAATATTCAAATGAACAGAATAACAGTTGAAATTTTAATAGCGACATACAAAATTTGTAAATGTGAACAATGTAAATTGTGGTATTTTAAGAGAGGTTTTTACTTATACTTGTTAAAAAAACTGGTGTTAAATTTAATGAAATAAAATTAATTCGCTATGTTTTTGGTTATTAATTTATGATTAAAACTTTTTACTACTGTTTTTCTTTTCCTATTAAAGGATAATTCTATTTTAATTTATTAAGATTTGGTGATAAGACATATTACAATTGAATTTAATGTGGGACTATGAGGCGAATTTATGGGTGCTATTAGAAACTATTATTAATATCTTTAAAAAATTATAAACTAAACTGTTTTTTTTAATGTTTACTGATATTTGAAGAGTGCAATATTTATTATCCATTATCTTGTAAAATACTGTAAGTATATATGCATTTTATAAACCAACTAAATAAACACAACTTAAATATCTTTGCTCAAGAAACGTAAAGTAAAAAATAAATCGCTGAAATCTCTTTAAAAGCAGTTCTCAAGAGGAGGCAGCTAATTGACTAAATTAAATCCTTCGCATTTGTTACGCGTTTAACGCTCCAAAACATCAACTTTTGATACCTTTATCATGGTACAAGCGAAAACACTTTGAGTGTTGAGCAAAATCCCCATAGTCTGTGGATTAAACGTTCCTTTGATACCGGTTCATTTCCTGTATCCTTTCTTAATAATACATTCTTTTCCAAAAGCTTTTCACTTTAGGATAGTTTCGCTTTTCCTTAAGATAATGGGTAAAACTTTGACTGGCATGAGATAAATCTCTTATTTAATAATTGTAATTAAGACGTGATAGTGAAGCTGTATTGAGAGAGAGAGAGTCTTAGATGTATTTGTCACAGAAATTTATGAATGTCGGGTATTGTATGAAGGTTTCTCTAATGTTATTTTATAATTCAGATACTATTAATTTTTCAAGTAGCAATTTTATCAGAAATACATTTTAAATGATTTAGCCTGTTATTTCATGCAGATGAAATATTCATTATCCACAAAATTATGACTGGTTCAATCAAGAATTACTTAGCTGAATTCAGAAGATTTAATCAAGCCAAATTTCAAATTGATCTTATTTGTTTTATTAGAGTGTTTGAACTGATCGTCAGTAAAGGTTTTGTTTCAAATGGAGAATTTATTAACGACTAAATATATTGCATTAAGTACACCACTCATAAAATAAATTTAAAAACTAAAATAATTAATGGGCGAAAACCTAACAGAAATAATGATATGATTAATTTGCAATCACCAATTATTTATTTATTTTTGTAAACTTCAAAATTCTGCATTTTTAGCAAAATACTAATTTTTAGTTTGCGTCTAAAAATTAATTTCATTACATTATTACGAGTATACTCGTACATAAGCTATTAAATGAACAGTGTACGTAAGTGTTGAATTGAAAATAAAACATTCAAATCTATGTAAATTTTAAATTTGTGTTATTTAATGTATATCTCTTGTTACACATTCAATTAATTAGATACTTTAAATTTTATGTAATAAAAATAGTGCAATTTTGTGCGAGCCTTACTGTGTTACATTTAATATAAAATTAATGTACATAAGAGAAACATTAATTAAATGTGGCCATGAATTAAATTGTTACCTATTTAATGCGGGAGTGAATAAATTTTAAACATTATGTAATATGATAAATGCAATTTTGTGTGAACATCCTACTCAATTTCATTTAATATATAATTTATTTGCATAAAAAAACAAAATATTATACTAGAAATTAAATTTTTAATGTATATATATATATATATATATATATATATATATATATATATATATATATATATATATATATATATATATATATATATATATATATATATATACACTCATGGATATAATTGAGGGATCGTAACGAAACTTGCAATGAAGGTACATGTCAAAGCGATATGCAAATGATTAGAAATGCAGCGCGATTGCGTATTACGTATAGCCGATAGAGGGCATTAAGCATCGTACTCTGTGGAGAATAAAACAGGTAACTAAAGCTTCTTTGAGTATGTTGAATCTTTTACTAAGGAAAAGTTGAGGTAGACAAACCATTACACCGTGTTTGAAGACAATATAAGTAGTTTTCGCAGTTTGAGGGGGAGAATCGTCGGGATGACGGAAGCTGGGTGGTCAGCTAGGCAAGTAGCTCGTTAGTTAGGCCGCTCTGATTGTGTTGTGAGAAAGTGTTGGGACCAGTGGACCCGAGAGATGTCATGTACACGAAGACCAGGGTCAGGACGCCTTCGACAGACCAGTTGTCGAGAAGGCAGCTACATCGTAAGAAATGCACACGTACAGAAAACTGCTTCATCGGCCACCATCCAGGCACAGGTTGCACCTTCACTAGGGGCCTCTGTGTCTTCTCGAACCATACAAAGGCGCTTGGCTGAAAAACAGTTGGTGTAACGGCATCCACTACGTGTGCTGCTTTTGACATCTACCCATCGACGCCTCCGTCTGGAGTTTTGCCGCGCACGAGGAAACTAGACTGCAGCGGAATGGACCAGGTCGTCCTTAGCGATGAATCCAGATTCAATCTCGGCAGTGATGACAATCGTGTTCGCGTGTAGGGAGCCCGTGGTGAACGCTTCAATCCTGCCTTTGCTGTACAGCGACACATCGCTCCCACAGATTTCGTGATGGTATGGGGTGTCAGTGCCTATAATACACGGTCACCCTTAGTATTGTTTCGTGGCACCATAATAGGCCATCGGTATGTTCATGAAATCCTGCGAACACATGTGTTGCCATTCATGCAATGACTCCTAGGAGCCGTTTTTCAACAAGACAATGCTTGGCTTCATATTGCAAGGGTGTCACAAGACTGTCTCCGCACTGTTATTACCCTTTCTTGGCGTGACCAATCCCCAGATTTGTCTCCAATCGAGCATATCTGGGATCATTTGGGACGACGAGTTGGGCATCCCACGAGTTTGAAAGAAATAGAGGCGAGGTTACAGCAAATATGGAACGAAATGTCTCAAGACATCATACAGAACTTGTATGACTCAATGCCCGATGGTATTGCATCGTGCATTCGCGCTAGAGGGGGTCCAACGGAGGATTAACTCCTCCATTCTTTGGCCTTTTTCTCTGAAATAAATTATCCTTTTTCTTTGATTTTCTTATCATTTACTTAAATCAAAGTAATCATTACATATTTAAAATTTCGTTTCATTTTGACAACTCCTTCTTGGTGCGCTAATTTTTTGTCCATGAGTACATATAGATATGAGTGCATATATATATAAACATTTGAAGTATTTGATAAATAAATAGCTATAAAGATTTTATACGGTTATATTAGTTTTATAATAGTTTTAATACGATACAAGAATTAACCAAAATATTACAAATTTAAATTAGAGCATAAAATGTCAGAAAAATAAGAGTTCATAAACTCCATTATGAATAAGATAAACATCCATTACAGAAATTTGCTTTTTTGCATAAAAAATGCATAACTAGTGTATCATTACATAATAATTTTTCAGATTGCTATAGATTCCTTTACTTCTAATGTTTAATAAGTTAAATAGGTTGTAGTTAAATGATATTTAAAATGTATGAAAGTAAAGTACATGTTATTTATATTGTTTTCTTGAAACTCATCTTAATCATTGTTCATCAAGCTCATATTAGTAAGAACGCTTCTTTATTATCATGTTTTATATCTGTATATTTTTAACGATCTTTAAACTTTGATATCCATGCACAGTTGTAACTATTTTCAAGATAATCTATTTTTAATTTTTAACGTTATATAATATGTATTATAACTTTAAATATTTTTATTACTTTAAATTATAATTGGGTATCTTATTTCAATTTTAAATCTATTTAGTTTAATTCTTTGTATATTTTTCTTTTTGCTGTAATATATTTAATTGCAATGAATTTCAATGTATCTAATGAATAGAAATGTTTAGTTCTATAAAGTTATTGCAAAATATAAGAAACATTTTTCCTTAACCGTAAAAAGTAAATAATTAAATTTTAAAAGTTGACAATTTCAAAATACCTAAAAAATGTACATTATTGAGTTAGAGAATTTACCAGTATAATAACCGTTTATATGCTATTTGAATTCGAAGAAAATTTACTTAGCTAGTGAATCTTAGTTCTTCAGTTTAGTTAAAAAATTTTGTTTTAAAAGTAGGTTTATGGAATTTTTTAGCTAAAATTAATAGTGATTATAATTTTTCTTGTGTTACTACTTCTTCATGAAATCCATATCCATACATCATCCATTATCTTTCAAAAAAATTGCTCCAATTTTCAATTAAAATTAAGATTAAAACAGCAATAATTTATTGTAAGTTACAAGAAAGTACTTTAATGGGAAGACATTTATATTTCACAATTTTTTTTAAATTTTTACTTTTATTGCATTTTTAAAAATTCAAACTATTAAATTCGACTTTAGTTTCTATATTTAACGTTTCTTCATATGTATATATAGATACATACATACAAATATATATATATATATATATATATATATATATATATATATATATATATATATATATATATATATATATATATATATATATATATATATATATATATATATATATATATATATATATATATATATATATATATATATATATATATATATATATGTTGTGAATGAAAATCCAGATAAAGAACCAGTAACATGGATTTTTAAAATTTGTAACAAATAACATTGTGTCTTATAATCAGAATATTAACATTTCTACTTAATAAGTAGTAAGTTTACGAACAATTTACAATGTGAACAATTTCAACATTAACTCTGGAATAAAAAATGAGACCATCATTATTCATAATGCATTATGGCATTTTGAATAATGATCGTCTTATTCTTTATTCTGTTATTGGCACATAGCTCATAATGCCAACCTATAACAATTATTTTAGTTGTAATTCAGAAAATTAGCATTCTTAAGAGTAAGAAAATGAAAAAGGAGTTTATCCACATTGAAAAGCATCTAGTAATAGAAATGGAGATAATTTTAACCATTTCAATTTCCTTTTATCACCGAAATACTCATTGTACGAGCGTTCTCACACGGAAAAAAACCAATTACCAGGAAACGAGGCAGCAAATGGGTATGCTATATTTACATGTACCATGCTTGTGGTAAGAGCAGAGTTTTGAGAAATTACGAGATAAAAATGCAAAGTAATTCTCCGACATGTAAGCCAATATGTGTACGAAAAAAGACCTTAACCTGACTTAATAAATCTCTCTGGAATTTAAACTATTCATGTGGATATGGCGTTCTCTGTGTTTGTAAGATTATTATACACGAAAGTTCTCTTCCTTTTTAGATGCTCCAGTAAGCTGATATTGTATAAAGAAAGAGATCATTTTCAGAGAGGGGATGAGCTCTTGGCAATTTGGTTAAGGTCTGATAGCGAAGAGTGATATATTGAGTGAAAAATTATGGAGCGCAGGAAAAATATTCGGTAGCGTTGTAATTGCCATTTTAGGTGTTGAGAACTCTTGAAATTCCTCTAACAGTTTGTATTGTATACATCCAAACTTACATTCCAGTTCATTTGGGAAATATAAAATATAATATTATTGAAAGCATAAGAAAAATATTTTTAGAGAACAAAAGTTTGATTAATTCATAATATCTTTTGTAAAAAATGAAATAGTTTTTTGTTTGATAGCATTTATGATTGTTATGATTGATACCATTTTGATACAATGTTTATAATAACTTACATCGTTATTTGTTATTTGATATTTAGTTAAGAATTCACCCAAATTAATTGTAAACGATTTTATTTAAACCAATTCCACATAAGTTATTTTCTAACTTCAAAATATAAAATTTGTAATTTTTATTATAAAAAATCGTAGTACTTTTCTTTTGAAATTATTTTTATTTCCCACTATAAATTTAATACTTCCTTTTTACTCAGCTTTCTTCAATTTTTAAAACTGACCAATTTCATGATCTGTCAATAATTACATATAGCTAGAAGTATATTTATTAAAAATATACTGATATCATAAAATATATTGATACTGATATTACAGAAACATTTTTCAAATCAATTTTTGTACCTGTAAATTTTTAGTATACGTGCTTTTTTAATAGGTAAATAGCATATTACTAAGAAAATAATGAACACATACATGTACTAAAATATATTTCTCTTTAATAAACTCCACTGTAATATAATATGTTCTGTAGAATATAATATCCAAGAAAAAAATCTTTAGCTTTCTATTCTCACATTGGAAAGAAAAGTGATCTATCAAATTTTTTAAAACAAGGTTTCTACCAACAATGAATTTCTTTTTATTAAAAATATAAGGTTTTATTCCCTAATATATGTGTTATACTTTGATATTTTATCCAACTTTCATATTTTTCATCAAATTGAGCTTGATAATTTATATGGAGAGATTAGCAGCTCTTTTTTCCATTAATAAGATTAAAATTCGTAATACGAGACATATGCTACTTGATAAGTAAGGGAATTCTAAAAGTTTCTTAATACGTTTTTGGAACTCAATTGTCACATTAGTATATCACATCACCAAAACACTGAGAAAATTTAAATACTCAGAATATTTGTTATTAGAATTTATATGCACTGCCCAACATTGAAAATTCAGCACCAAGAAGGAGTTGCCAAAATGTGGAGGAACTCTGCAAACAGAGAGAGAGAGAGAGAGAGAGAGATAGCAATGAACAATAGGTGAGCTATATTTTGAAATGATATGCATAATATAGAGTAAGAACAGGGTTGAATCAGTTGTTGGTAGTACCACCGTGAACGGTGATACACGAAGCCGAAGCAACACGTCTAGGCAGGGAGTCAATGAGAGTACGGATGGCGTCCTGAGGAATGGCTCTTCATTTCCTTTCAATCATTTGTTAAAATGCGTATTCTAAAGGAGGCGGTGGCAAATTCTACAAGTGGCATCCATTCATATCCCAAATGTGTTCGATTGTTGAGCGATCAGGCTAGCACATTAGTCAGGAAATCAACTGTACACCTTGTAAGGCATGTTGCTGATGTGAGCAATATGTGGTCTGCCTTATCCTGCTGAAAAGGGCATTGGGTACTTCCTGAAGGTAGGGGAGTATCGCCGACCACAGCGCATCATCCACATAACGTTGGACTATCATAGTGCCGGGAATACGGAACTAGAGATGACCTCAAATCGTACGAAACGATTACCCAAACCATTAGGCAGCGTTGTCGTGTGGTAGGATGTTCCACAATTGCTGCAGGATTGGACCCGTCTCCATGTCAACGCCGCTCTCGTGAGCGACGACTAACACTAAAGAAACAGACACGTGTCTCATCTGAGAAGACAATAATGTGATCTACTTTGTCATCTACATCACTCTAATCCAACACCATTCCAGCTTTGATGTCTATGCTGCAGGACTTCGCTAAACGTGCTTTGCGGGTCCATCTATGCCTGCCGTCTTACACACTGATTCACGCGTGGCTAAGTCTCTCTGGCTGCATCAGCACCCCGGAAGCATTCCACAATTCTTTGTTCCAACAATCTTCACCTCAGTTGGTGCACTGTAGACACGTCCAGGTGTTTGTCAACTGCGATTTGGCGTATGGACTAACTTTCCTTTCTCAGTATGATCATCATGCTCCTGGTAAACTCGTCTTTCTGCTGGAAAAGACTCCGTAAATGATAGCCTGGCATTCTTTGTAATTACAGGACATCCGTTGCGACAAGAACAAACTTTCAACGATTATTTTCTAAGCAGCAATAGTTTTACAGATATTAGTCACTCTGCCGGTTCCGCACCTTATATCTTATCTTACGTGAGCTGAAGAGCTGCGCATTTCACGTCCCTTGCATAACTTGGTAATGTGCGCCAACCATGAAATTTGCATAATTTTCTGGTCACTCCTTCTTGGTGGTGCATTTTAAATGTCAGACAGTATATAAACTGAAGCGACAAAAGACTGGTACAACATGCGTATGTCAATAAAGAAATGGAACCAATCAGAGAGTATGGCTTTGTGGTTGTCAACGCCTATACAAGACAAGCTTCTGGAACAGCCTTTAGATCATTTATTGTTGCTAAAAAATGGCAGGTTAACAAAATTTAATTTAATTTATTGTGGTATTTTAACAGGGGCATGAGAGATGTGATTTAGCGTCTCTGAGGAAACAATGGAATTTTGAGTTTAACGTACTACCATTCCATGAATGTACATTAATATTTTGAATCCGAAAAACATCAATTTTCTTACGCAGCTACTTTCGGAGAAAATATCGTGTAAGAATAGAACAATAGACAAATAAGGAGAATCATTTAACGTGACAGACATGCATTCCTTCCTCAATAGGCCTGAGACTTCATTTATAGGCCATCAAAAAGTGTCAAAATGCAAACCATTCAACGAAAAATCCTCTATATGGGTCTTCATAGGAAATGAACTACTCGTGTACCCTTGATGAATGCATGACTCTAATCTTTACTGCCTGCTTGGGCCCGAAAAACTATCATGGAACTGTTAATGACTGGAAACAAGGTGCCTGGATTGACAAGTCTCATTTCCAATTGTACCGAGCAATTGGACGTTTACGAGTTTGAAGGCAACCTCATAATTCCGTGAACTCTACATCTCAACAGGAGTCTGTTCAAACTATTCCCTTTTAGCAACAGGGAAGGTTCTGTGATGGTATGGAGAGTGCGTAATTAAAATAAATCCACATAACAGAACCTCTATCAGCTATTTTTGCTAATATATAAATTACTAAGCAATATTGGAAAATTTACAAAAGGTAACATTAATAGAAAATTTATCTTTGATATTTAAACTAATATGATAATTTACGCTTTACATGAATGATTGTGCTTAGAGAATGCTAGTATTGGAAACATAATTGTTGTTCATATGAAGTAGAAAACTTGAAACTAATAATACTTTATAAAATGTTTAATTAACGTCCACAGAACACAATAAATATTCAGAGAAAATCATAAATTACACTCATTTCTCAAATTTACAGATTTTTAATTAAAAAATGGTAGCAGATTTTAGTATTTTTATAAGGAACTTGAGGAAGATTAATTAAAACTTCACATATTTTATGAGGAGCAGAAGATTATTTACAATTAAATAATAATAATATCATATTCAGTGTGTATATTTTTTTACAAAAATTGTTTTCAATTATTATTATTTCTAAAAGTATAATCCAAACTTTTAGTTCCAAACTCTTATTGAAATACTGCAACATTTATATTCAAATGGTAGGATTTATTTATTTATTTTGCTAACAAACCAATAAATTTCAAAATAACTGTAGGTTTAAATTTCGTAAAGTTAAGTATTTTTGATTTTAAAACTTAGCGAACGAGTAAACATTAAAACTAGATTTTATTACGATATTTATGGAACACATTTTATACAATTACCTTATTTACCATTCAGTTTTATCTTTGGCAAAATGAATGAGAAATAACATAGAATAAAATAGCTGAATGGGACATAAGAAAGAGTAAATATGGTACCCTCCTTACAATATAGAAGCATGTCACCTACCAAAGGAATTTAAACAGCTTGTTACATGTTCAGCTTCTATCTGTAAGAAATAAAATATTTAATACTTTAAATTTAAATTTTTTAATATTATTTATGTTACAAATTTATGGCAAATTTTTAAAATCTATAAAACCAGATATCAATTATTATTAGAATTAGTACATCCGTTGATTGTAAATAATGAAATCATAGCTTTCTTGAAATTTGGTTTAATAAGTGTGCAAGCGAAATTTTACTGTTTGTCAGATGTCAGCAAGCACTCAAATGCTGTTGGAGTATCTTTCTGCTGTGCCAACTGAGTGCGGAGGGAGTCCCAACACTTACCATGAGTACTGATGCAAAAGAAGACTATTTCAAACTTGTGTAATAAGGCAACAGACATTGTTATGCAGTATGATTAAAAGACTGCTCGCAAAAACCCTAAACTTTTGCACCATATAGCCCGGATCATAGGGTGTTGCAGAGTTTTTAATAGTAGTCTTTTTTAATAGCTTCTCCTTGAGTTACAACCTGCGCGAGGATCTTACAGTCGTAAGCCACAATTAGATCAAACCTTACTGGAGGTATTTCTTGACAAAAAATTTCGGGACGCGTTGAAATTGAGTGACATTATTCATTAGATTGACATTCTAGTTTAGACTCGATCATGCTTCTCTTCCTTGATGAGATCCGCTGTTTAAATACTCTTCAGTATCTGTGGAGATTATTTCAACCAGAAACTACTGGTGCTATATATCTGTAAATTAGTGAGTCGATTTGGAATTGAGCTGAAAGTTATTTTAACCATGTTAAAACCTTTCCTGAGTATTTGCAACACAATTTGATGACTGAATCCAATTTCAACGAACAATTCTCTGATAATGAAATGATGACCTCTGAAAATGAATTTCATTTATCATGTAACTATGGTTTTTTTCTAAATGCTAAATGACAGATCAGTATGGTATAAGCAATGGTCTTAGTTTGACGTTCACTTTGATTCAACGTACAAACTACTCATGTGATAACGCCATTCTTGTCAATGACTTCAAAAATTCTTAAATATTTTTGTGATGAGTTTTTGCAGTAAACTTAAGATGTTAATCTATAAACATTCATTACTTTCTGTAGTTACTATTTAAGGAAGTAGAAATGAGAGTGTCTATTTCAGTTCTCTACAAAAATGACCCCTTCGACCATTCTCATAGCTTTATGTATTCTACACATCGATAACAGCTTTACATTACTATTCCAACACTCCGTTTGCACATATCTATAGATATGAGACTTTCTGGGTAGGGCTGAAGCTGGTTTTTTTTTAAATATTTGCCTATACAAAATCTTTCTTATGTTTTTTTTTTTTTTTTTTTTTTTTTTTTTTGCTAGATTTTTGTTAAAGTTTGAATTTAGAATAAATTCATGGAATGGGTGAAAACTTATATTAAGATGTCAGCATCTGTGGCTAACATAAATATAAACTGTGTTTAGTTGCGAAATTTTGATAATTGCTTTCGAAATGAATTTCGAAAGTAATTAACTCTGATTTGATTTCTTTGTAAGTTTCCCAATACCTTGATGTGAATATTTTGTCATGTAAATTTCAACTCCAGATCATTTTCTCTTTTTAAAATAGTCATCCTTGATTAACCCTAAATATAAGAGAAAATATTTACTGTCGTGGATTTTCTCTTCTTTACACACGCATATATGTATATATATATATATATATATATATATATATATATATATATATATATATATATATATATATATATATATATATATGTAAATATCTTCCTTTCTCTGTTCTCTCTGTGTTTCTCAGTTCTTTCTCCTGTGTTGATGTATGAATGTGGCCCACCCTATAAACGGGTTTGTGGTGGTATGGCGTGGGCAACGCTACTCGCCTCCGTGACTTGGTTCACAGGTGCCCGCTGGGTAACGAAAAATGAGTAGCAGTTTCTGGCCTTGTTGTGGCACAAGGTTCAACCCGTTGGAATATATATATATATATATATATATATATATATATATATATATATATATATATATATATATATATATATATATATATATATATATATATATATATATATATATATATATATATATATATATATATATATATATATATATATATATATATATATATATATATATTCTATTTGAAGAAATAAGCTTAAAATTAATTTAATTTTCATTAACATGTTTCATTTCAAATCGGATGTACTATTTAGTGTAAAGCATTTATTTGGAGAATAATTTAACAAAAATTATAATTCTATTACTCGTAGAAATAAATTAAAATTCTACTTTTTTCATACTATGAAAATTGAATAATGATTAAAGAATTCACAAAAGTTAACAAATTCTAGACATGTATAGACATTTAATTTTGACTGCTATTTGAGCATTCTTTATTTTTCTATATGCATATTTTATCTTCTGCTATTTTGAAATATATAATATGATTTATTTTATAAGCATGCTCTCTTGTTTATTTAGATGAATTAAGTACATTTCTTAATTTGATTTGAATTTCACATTATATTATTTTAAGTGATTAAATTTAATCTCTTTAGTTAAAAATAATATTTAGTTTTAAATATAAAATTTTAAATTTTATATGAAGAATCGTTTTTTCTTTGTTACATTTTCCTATCATGTAATAGATGAATTTTGTAAATCAACTGAGAAAATTAAATTATAATGACATATTTCTTACGAAAATATAATCATGATATTGGTAAAAAGAGAATGCTTGATATTATTTAAATTATAAGCTAATAGTTACATTTATTTAATGATTTCAGATTAATTTCTGAATCTCTGATGACAAAAACAAAACATTGCTCTTAAAAGCTGTAAGTATAACCTTTTGTATTCATTTTACTTTTTTTAACATATTTCTGATCAATAATTGTATGACAAGTGTATTTAAAAATGAAATAATGGTGCAGGATGTGCATTATTTATAACAATTTGAGCACTAATTAATTACAAATATAAAAAAAAATACTTATAAATATACATTAATTTTCGTTTATATTGTAGGGCGGTAATATTTTTTTAAATAATGATTTTGCTTCAATGAAATTTTTACTGATCATCTGTTTTGATTAAAGGGCTGCGATGCTGATTGGTACTAAGGAAAACTACACTACTGGTAATTAAAAAAACTATAACAAAAGTAAAATATCAAATATCTAATTCAAATTTCTTTTAAATATTACTCATATTATAAATGTTAACTGCCTCAAATTGCATCGTTCTATGAAGTTAAGAATACCATGAAATCAGTAATTCACCTCCAAGTTAGAAATCTGTTACTGTTGCTCAGCCGTGTGATATGAAGTGATAAATGTTTCAAATGCATTATTGGTAAATAATAGAAAACTGCATGAACACACACCAAAGATAATCATATATACGAACGATATTTTAAATCAACATAATCCATTTTAAATTTATGATTAGATATTTTTATACAAGATGCATCTAAAACAATTCATTTTAGTGGACTAGGAGGGCCTTTTATACTTTCTTTAATCATGCGGTTGCCTATTTTGTAGATGAACGAAATATTATCGTTGGCAGTTATTGAATGCAGATAAATAAATTAGTTTCCTGAATCTCATATTTTGTTGCCTGAATGAAAGACCTATATTTTATATTAAGTAATGCGAAAGATAATTGGTAATGAACCAGTAAGTCTGCAGGAGCAATTTCTCTACACAGTATCACCAGTGTTATCTGGATATCATACTGAGTGTTAAACTTGTTCACTCTTTATTCCATTTTACAACATGTAACTTCATTGTCAACAAACTTTGATTTGCTGCAAGCGTTTACCTTTCAGAGTCTAAAGCAATCTAAACTGCTGACGTCATTTTTACATTCAGCTGCATTTCAATCAATGCCGAATAATCGTATATACTACAGAATAAATTCATTGTGGCTTGTTTAAGAATGCCGAAACTGAGCACTTCACTAGCAAAATAAGCATAATATGTGTGTTTTAAATGTAGTGACGCAACAAAACAGATCATTTTTTTGTATTCATACATTCTGCATTTGCAATCCTGTAATTCATTCACACCTGACTTGAATACATAATTTTTGAAAAAAGTAATCAATTTTCTAAGTGACTGAGATATTTCCTCTTTGACTTAAATATTCTAAGCTAACTTACTGAAAATATATATATATAAAATGCAAGATTAGAAGTATCATAAGCGAAAATTGAAAAATACAAGAATAGTTATAGAATTAAAAAGTACAAGAATAGATAAAAACATTTATGTTTAGCAATACATTCAGTGCAAAAGCAGCTAAAATAGAATTACTAAAATATAATTAATAGTATATTTTATGAAATTAATAATCAAATATTAGATGGAGAATAATACATTTAAAATACAATGAAAATACCAAATAGAAAAAAATACATTGAAAATACGAAGTATAGTAAATAGTTGGAAAAATGTTCAATATACATTTTAAAATTTCAAAGAAAATAGAAAATAATGCATTGAAAATGCTACATTGAAAATACGAAATATAGTAAACAGTTGGAAGAATGTTTAATAATATACGAAGCTAGCCATGTTGGTACTTCGTTCCAATTTATATTTTTCTTTGAAATTTTAAGATATATATTGAACATTTTTCCAACTATTTACTATATTTCGTATTTTCAATGTATTATTCTCCATCATCTAATATTTGAAAATTAATTTTATAAAATATACTATTAATTCTATATATATATATATATATATATATATATATGTGTGTATATATATATAAATATTATATATATATATATATATATATATATATATATATATATATATATATATATATATATATATATATATATATATATATATATCGCTCTTATATAATAAATATGAACGGGATACACTAAAATTTTAATTTTATTATTTAATACATTAAGTGCGCTTTCTCAAGAAATCAAGATTAAACAAATTTTTACAATAAGTTAAAGAAACAAAAAAACAATAAATAGATGCATATTTCAACAGTGCTCCATTGCTCCAGCGTGTTCATCTTTCACCAATAACACAACTTAGATATTAGAAGGAAAATTTCTACAGATTGAAAATTAATGTAAACTTGTACTTAAGGGATTAATTATTCTTGAAAGGATTAATAGTTTATAAAAGTTTATGTTAATTAAAGTAGACATTCAAAATCCCGTTATCAGTTTTATATCCATTTAATACATTTATTTATATAAAACATTCATAAAATGTTGCTAAAATGTAATATAAAATCACAAAGATTTAAAATTTTTGCCAGAACAGTAAATTAAATATAAATTTTTGGAATGTAATCTATTAATATGCGACACTATAAAATTCCAATGTTACCAATAATATGAGATAAAATTAGCTATACATGTATATTCAGATGACAAGCAGTTTTAATTGATTTTTAAAAATACGCTGGATTTCAGATGTTAGAGGAAATATTAAGCTTAATTTTCAAAAAATAAAAAAAATGATATTATACAACTTATTTAATGAGTTAGATACTGCATCGTATATTTATAAGGAATTCGTAATAAAAATATCAGTTGAATGCAAGCTTGAAATGTTGAATTGATTATTGAATTTCATTATTCTAACTATAATAAGAATTTTAATTAAAATATTTTTTTGCTGTTTTAATTATATCAGTCATGGAAATGCGTTTGTTGAAGTACTTTTAAATATTATTTAAAATAGGTACAAGAATCTTTCATGCAATTTATTTCCAATTTTATATAATATTCATTTAAAAATATTGCTTCAAATAATAGTTATTTTCAGGAAAAAAATAACAGTTTGCTTACTCAATGATAATTTAGAAATGTATCCCATATTTTTTTAAATATTGTAAAGTAATTAAATTCACTGCGAATTGCTATCCTAGATGTTTCATTTATATAGGTATTTTTCATTTTAAAATACATAAGCAAATGTTAATCTAATTTCCTCTTTTAATTTTAATTTGATTCATAGCAACACTTAGACATTAATTTTAATAATGAGTGAAACTTACGTTAATAAAAAATATGCACAAGAAAATCAAAACAATTTTTAGTTTATAATAATGAAAAAGATGTGTATTTGTTCTCTGTTACTTTAAAAGCATATTGTATACATGCAAATATACGTTAAGCATTATCTGTTCAATCAATTGCCTTCGGTTCAACAGTTCGTGGGTTCGAATCCCACCTTGGGCATGGATGTTTGTAGTGGTTCGGAATCCACTTTAAACCGTAAGTCCCGGTCTAATTAGCCCTCGTGTGCAAAAAATGACCGTTGAGCGACAAACAAACAAACAAACAAAAACTGCTCAATCAATAATATTCAAATTGATATTCTAATTAAGTTGAATATGTTTTGGAAAGACTGAAGGATTTATAATTATCGGCCAGTTTATAACTAATAATTAATTGCTTCTGACAATTGAGATTATCAAGAGCGTTTGCGGAGTTCATTCAAAAACTTAATTAATAGATTTGAGAATTTGTTTAATTTTGAAGAAGAATTTTAATGAAATTCCATGAATACCATTAAATTTAGAATAGATTCTGAAATCTCACTATTATACAGAAACAATTTAGCTTCATTCTGATGATGTTGTCCAGATACGTTATTTGAGTTTTGTATAAAATTTTAAGGCAGGAAACATCAGAAATAATATATAAATCGAACTTAATCAGGTTTCTAAATAAATTGCATTACCACTAAAGATTGTATTGACCTCAAATTTGATATACCATCCATATATACAGGCCAGCTAGATCTGAAATCTAACTTGTAGATACATTACAGTTAGTAGCTAGACACAAACTATACATATATTTCTATAAGGGATCTTTGTGTTGTTTATGCAAATTCATCAGTTTGTCGTTACTAAATTAAAATGTTAGATATGTGGAATTTCTATACAAGTTTGAGGACATTGAAAAATGACGTTTTTGTTTCAGAAATTTTGTCGGTGTCTATTTTAAACTGTAGGAATTACGTCATTTTTGCAAAATGTAACCACGACAGGCATTAAGAACAACAAATAAATCCCGTTGATTCATGTCTAAGTGATTTAAATTTATCTTCGTTACAGAATTGCAATAAATGTATTTTTTGTCAACTTCTAAAAGCATGTTTATAGTATTTAAATCTGCAGCTTCTTTTGATGTTAAAAACTGTGTTTGAAGAGGCAAATTTGATTTCAGTCTGTAATTCCAAAAACATTAATTGCTTATGTTATATTCCAATCACATAGATGTTTAATTCATTCATTAACTTTATAATTTTATAACAAATATTTATACTATCGTTTATTTTCGTTTGTGCCAGAATGTTATAAAATTTATTTCATTTAGCTTTTGTACTTTATGTGTACATTAGCTGTGTAACCTTGTGTGAATAGTTTAATTGTAGTTCGCTTCTGCTTACTTTTATAAAATAAATCTTTCGATTAAACACTGGTCACTAATTTAATGTATTATTGAATAAGTCATTTGTTCTAAATATAAGATATTTTCTTTGTACATTATTAGTAAAATTATATTTAAAAACCATTCACTAACATTGTACACTCTCACAAAATTAGGAAAATAAATTGATAACCATTACTACATTTACTTTGTTTTTAATTTTGAAGCCATTTTAAGGCAACTAACAAAAATTCAGCATTTTTTTCTTTAAATTTTTGCCTTCCAAACTTTCATAATATCACTTATTAAATTAATGATAATCCCTATTTATTAATTAACATTAATATCTGGAAATTATTGAAGAAAAAATCTGAAGACGTAACATAGAATATTTTGAGAATATTTATATGTAAGTTTAAAATTATTTGGATCGCATTTCTAATTTGAATTAAATACTTCTGAAAATTCTTACGTCTTTTTTGCTCTCAGATGAAAAAAATTTGATTTCAACTAAGCTTTGGAAATAATTTTAGGAAGCCAAAACCATGCATGTAAACAGAATACCGTCGTGAAACCAACAATCAGGATTAGTTAAACTAATTTCATGTACAGATATAAAAGTCACAAATACTATCCTGTTAAATGATGTAAATGTAAGAGTTAGTCAATTATAAAATTAATAATTCAGTTTCATTCTACACTAAAAGAAGAAATAAAATGGCCCTAAAATTAACAATTTTTATAGTTAGCTGTTTCATTTTTTTATAACTATTCAGCTAATTGACTGTTTTTGATCTCAAGTGCTTATATTCCTTTTAAAATAAATTATAAGAAAAATTGAACTCTTTCCCTTAGAAAGTGTAATAGTTTATATATTTCATCAAATATAGTGTAAAATTCAAATTTCAAAATCACACTGAAATATAAAGCATTTTTGAAAGAAATTGCAAAATGTTTCTTTAGAATGTCTGAAAGTATATACATTGTGCAGACTATGATAAGAAAAATAAAATTCTAAGAGTTTTGGGAATTCTTAAAAGTTTAAAATTGTATATTCCTTATTTTGAATATATTCTGTACCTCATTATAAAAGTATGTTATATTTCTCTTCATTATAATATATTTCTCAAAACAGTGAAGCATTATATTACAATATTTTTGTACTTTCACATTAATTTTACTAAGCAATATCACCAGTATATTTGAAAGTTATGAAAAAATTATTTTTCACCCATGTTTTAAGGACATGCAACTATTGTACAAGTAAAACTTCTTTTTTTTCTATTTAACTATTCCTAAAGTCATATGAAGTATATTTTATAAAATACTGAATGAGAGAATCATTACTTTATGCTTAATTTTGAATTTATTATATTCATGAAATTGTTTTTGCAGTCATGATCTCTCGGTGTAAATGATATTTCTAATAAAATATTTTTTATAATGATTCATGCATGTAACATATTTAGATCACAGTCCTACAAGATTCCATTTGCAGCTAATAAATATTGCTTATTAAATTGCTATTAACTATAAATTGTCAGTTATTTAAATTAATAGTATTTTATTATTGATTTAATTAACTGACAAAATTAGCTTAGTTAGCTTATTTTCATTTAATATAATTGTCAGCTAAATATTACTAATTTTTCTTTATAGCTTCTTTACAGGGTTTAAAAACAAGGTAACTACGTTTAAAGTTTAGCAATATATTGATATTCACTTCTTGATAATAAAATATATAATTTTAAATTTTTAGCATATAATAAAAATTTATTGTTAAATATTTTACAAGATATTATACAACTAATTAACATACATTTTGTTCATAAAATTTAAATAACGTTTAAAAAATAAAGCTATCTGAAAATTACTTGGGATGATACATTTAATTTTTAATTTTTAGGACTGCAAAACGTTGAATGCTTTCGTTAAATTAAAATACAAATGGGATATGATTTAGCGTTTTTCGTATGATTTTTATTAAATATAAGTGTTAAGGCTGGGAACTTAAAAATATTTCCTCATTTAAAAATATTTTTAATTAAATAATGCTAAAAATAAAGGTAACTATGAAAGTGAAGCGATGAAATCTATTAAGCCATTAGTTTTATAAAAATAACATCTGTAAAAAAAAATAAGTTCTGTACACAATTACTGAGAGTTAATTTAGTGGAATTCATGTACTCAAATTATGTATTTAATTAAGTGCAATGTGATAAATAGTTTTATTATTTTTTGTTTGAATCATATGAAAATTGAATATAGTAGTACAGCTTTAAACAAAGTTTTATCATTTTGATAAAACAATGAAATTAAAAATGTTTTTTCTGTATATCTGAAATTATAAACTATAATTTAAATGGACATCAAGATATGAAAATAACGTAAATTTACGTATATTTATAGCAATAAATAGTTATCAAATTTGTACTGTTATTTATTGAATCAATGGAAAATTTTTTGATTTTTTCCTATAAAAAGAAGTCATGCATATATATATATATATATATATATATATATATATATATATATATATATATATATATATATATATATATATATATATATATATATATATATATATATACTACACTACTGGCCATTAACAATGCTACATCAGGAAAGCGGCACACCACACACGTGAAATTTGCATGACAAGTAGAACTTGCTGTAATATGCAAATGATTAGATTTTCAGCGCATTCATACAAAGCGACATCTACAATGTGTATAAAACCAGAGATTTGACAGCAGTATTCTCATATTCAATTTCCGTTTGAACGTTGTTTTCGGCAAAGAAAGTTGTTGTAATGCCTCGTGTAAGAAGAAGAAATGCCTATCAGCACGTGTCTGACTTTGATCGAGGAAGGATTATAGCTTACCGAGATTGCGGTTTATTGTACCGCAATATTGCTGCTCGCGTCTGTCGAGACCCCATGACTGTTAGCAGAATATGGAATCGATGGGTTCAGGACAATCATACGGAACGTCATGCAGGATCTCAGCGATCCCCCAGCACTAACAGCAGAGAAGACAGACATCTTATCCGCATGGTCACATGGGATCGTACAGCCACGTCACGAACCCTGAGTCGAGAAATAGAGTCATTTGCAAGACAACAATTTTCTGCTCGAACAGTTCGACGACGATTGCAGCAGCATGAATTGTCTGCACGGCGACCATGGCTTCGGCTACCATTGACGCTGCGTCACAGACAGGAGTGCCTTCAATGGTGTGATCAGCGACGAACTTGGACGCGGGAATGCCATCACGTCATCTTTATAGTTGAATCTCGGTTCTGTATACAGGACCATGATGGCCGCATCCATGTTTGGAGGCATCGTGGAGAACGCGCATTGCCAGCTTGCATTGGACATCACCATATTGGCCCATCTGCTGGAGTGATGGTATGGGGTGCCATTGGATACATGTCTCGATCACCTCTTGTTCGCATTACCGGCACTTTGAACAGCAACCATTGCATTTCCGATGTGTTGAAGCCCGTGGCTCTGCCCTATCTTCGAGGCCTGCCTAATGCTTTGTTTCAACAGGATAATGCACGACCGCATGTTGCCCGTACTGTTCTGAACTTCCTTGATACTGAACAGGTTCGACTGTTACCCTGGCCAGCACGTTCTCCTGATCTGTCACCAATTGAGAACGTCTGGTCAATGGTTGCCGAGCGATTGGCACGCCATCCCTCACCATCCACTTCTGTCGATGAACTGAACTCTGTAATTTAAAGAACGTTTCTCTACTTTAAAATATACAATAAAACACAGAAATTAAATAATGCGAAATGCATCTGAAACTTGCATTTCACATCAAATAAGTATTGTTTTAATACCTATAATATTTAATCATTTACGATTTTATTTTATTTACATCAGTGTTGTTCAGTATATTAACACTTTCGCTGCCATTGACTCCCTGCAGCGTCAGCATGGCACTATGTCATATGCCATAGAATGCAGATCGGCTATGATAAGCGATATGATTTCTTTTTAGAGTGGCCTGAAAGATTGAAAAAATATGTTTTTGAAGCGTGTTATAGTGAAGCATTATTTTTATAATTTAATGCGTGGTTCTTAAATTTTTCTTTAAAATTTTGATGCTCATTTCTAAGAAAGGTGGATAGTACTTTCTTCTTCGGATGGATATATGCATTTTAGTGTCAGCAAATGTGTTAATATTATTATAGTTAAATATAAAGTACTCAAAATCTATTTCTTAAATATATATCAGCTTTTATATGACACATCACTTTAAGACGTCTGCGTTTTTCATAAATACAATTTTAATAGTTAAATAAAGTTTTTGAATAGAATTTTTGAAATGAATATATTATTAATTGAAGTATAAACATAAGAATTAAGCACTCTGTACTAGTCGGGAGCGTCTATGTACGTGGATCACAAGTTTTGTTGTCAGTAAACTGATGTAAATGATTATTGTGTCCACTCTGTACTAGTCGGGAGCGTCTATGTACGTGGATCACAAGTTTTGTTGTCAGTAAACTGATGTAAATGATTATTGTGTCATTTATTACCATAAAATGCTTAAAATTGCTATGAGTAGAGTCATATTAACGTCTTTTTATGGACAAGAAATTTAAAATGCCAACGTATTTATATAAAAGTTACTTTAGAAATTTAGAACCTAAATTTTAATGTTAATTTATTATTTTCATTATATTAAATAAATTTAAAATTGAAATATTTATTTTACAGAATACATTATGAAACTTTAAATTTTCATCTTTACATAAAAAACAAACTTTACGCAAAACAAAAACAATTTTTGGAGGCTTAACAATTTTTATTTATATATGCGGTACAATATCATTTTCATTTCTTCAAACATATTTCTATGTCAATTATTACAAAATATTTTCACTTGTCTCGAATTTTTTATTACGTTATACAAAAAACTGAACATTTATGCTATAGAAATCCTATATATATATATATATTCCAAGAAGAAAATAACTGAACTTAACCATTTGCAGTTTATCTTATAAATTGTATTATTTTGTCATGATTTCTTTCTTTACTTGAAATTCAAAAACTTCAAAATACGTTTTTGTTAAATTTTGATGGACTAACCTATTATAATTTTATTTTAAAAGAGTATTATTATTAAATAGAAACTTTTCATTTTTCTACAGAAAATGGTTTTCTTAATATCTTATTTCTCTTAACAAAAGAAATCTTTAAATTGTTTTATCAATGTAGAGTCATTTATTAACATTTTAAATAAATGTCTTTAAAATAAATCGAAAACAATATCGTAATTCAACTAGAAATGATTAAAATTGTTTTTGAATCTTCAAGTAAAAGAAAGTACATCATTTTGGCTGTGCTTAGTTAACATTAGAAAAGAGCAAAAAAGTGTCTTCGTATATTCGCACAAATGTTTGAAGTCATATAAGTCCGGTTACAGTTTATAACATTTGAATATTATTAAGATTTATTCATCTATGCAGTTTAATCTACTTTAAAACAAATTTAAGTTACCATTGATTTCAGTACTTATTTTAGCAAAAAATTACCGATCCATTATTTGATAACCAATTTTAATGATCATAAACCTTCGCATCTTTCATATATAAGATAATTTATCAGAACTCATTTGTTAGTTATTATTTATGGAATTATGTATTTTAAATTTGGATGCAATAAAGGCACTTATGCAATTGGAAAATGAGTCAAACTGATTTTATATGATATCCGGGTATAGCGGTTCAAACAGATTCCACAGTTCTACTGTTCATCATTCGCAATAACTGACTTAAAGTAAAGAGAAAATTGGGCTGGAGTCTTCAAACAGATGCCTCTTGTTCCTGAAAGATGTTGAGAACTTAAGGTCCAGAGTAATATCTGAATTTAAATTATGTCACATGGAAAAACCGTACAATATCTGATAAATGTGGTGTTCTGTATCTTGTTGAAGTGTAGCATTTTGGAGTGATCAAATACAGGATACAGCTTTAACACGACAGGAGTATAATGAATATTGTTCAAAGTTTCATCAGGAACTAACCCGCATTTTCAATGACACATCATACTGTTATTGTAAGTAATGAGCTAATATAAATATGTCAAATACACACTGAAAATACATTTTCTTCTCTAAACTTGGACGAGGTCAATTATAATGTAAACAGAATAGATGCTGTGATTCGCGTATAACCACTACGTCATTTCACTACTATCTCTAGGGTTGGCGTTGATCATACCACTGAAGTAGTTTCTGCGAAGGATAACAACAGCTAAAGTCATGGTCACCGAGAAGACAGTCTCTGATGGTAAGTATAGTCAGAGAGTTTGTATTGCAGATTATCCTATTTCTTTTTACTTGAAATGATGCAAGTTCTATTAAAGCCTAGAGCATAGGTTCCCAAAGTGGTCCAGGTG